>JAYDZE010010336.1:0-28598 GCA_034509125.1 Monilaria moniliformis
GTAGCTATGCTTAAGTCGATCCGAATCCTTTTGTCTATTGCAGCCTACATGGATTGGGAAGTATGGCAGATGGACGTTAAGACAACTTTCCTAAACGGAAGTCTTGAGGAGACCATCTACATGGAACAACCCAAGGGCTATGTAGTCAAGGGCAAGGAACATATGGTTTGGAAGCTTAAAAAGTCCATTTATAGACTCAAGCAAGCATCTAGATCATGCACCATATGTTTCGATCAAACTATAGAGTCTTTTGGATTTGAGCAGTGCCCTGATGAAAGTTGCTTGTACAAAAAGATTGATGGTGGGCATGTAGTTTTATTGGTACTCTATGTAAATGACATCCTATTGATTGAAAACAACAAGAGGATATTATCGACTATTAGAAAGTGGCTGTCTACACAGTTCGAGATGAAGGATATGGGAGAAACTGGAAACATCCTTGGGATCAAAGTCATCCAAGGTCGCCAGAAAAGGATGTTGTGCTTATCCCAAGAGCCTTACATAGATGTCGTGCTAAAGCGTTTTAACATGCATAATTCCAAGAAAGGGTTCTTACCATTTCGGCATGTAATTACTCTATCTAAAGACATGTGTCCAAAGACACAAGTTGAGATAGATGAGATAAGACAGATTCCTTATGCTTCGACAGTTGGAAGTCTTATGTATGCCATGCTTTGTACGAGGCCTGATATTTGCTTTGCCATTGGCATGGTCACAAGATATCAGTCCAACCAGGGCCAAGGACACTGGACTGCGGTAAAAAATATACTCAACTACCTGAAGAGGACTAAGGAGTATATGCTAGTTTACCAAGCATCCAAGCTGTGTCCTATGGGTTACACCGATTTAGATTTCCAAACTGATCGGGACTCGAGGAAGTCTATCTCAGGCTATGTATTCACCTTGGGAGGTGGAGCCGTCATGTGGAGGAGTACGAACAAAAATATATCGCGGACTCCACCATGGAAGCTAAATATGTAGCTGCTTCGGAAGCTACAAAGGAAGCTGTATGGCTTAGAAGCTTCCTTCAGGAACTTAGCGTGATTCCGAGTATGCAAAAAACTATCACGATTTATTGTGATAACTCTGGGGCAGTGGCAAACTCAAGAGAACCTCGGGCTCACAAAGCGAGCAAGCACATAGGGAGGAAGTACCACATAATACGGGATATAGTGCGCAGAGGAGAAATTGAGGTGACCAAGATTGCATCAGAGGACAACTTGGCAGATCCTTTCACTAAGAGCCTACCCGGCACGACGTTTAACCGTCATGTGGAAGCGATGGGAGTCAGATGCATTTAGGACCTAGACCTGCATTTAGTATGAGTGGGAGAATAGACAGTGTGTGTATACTCGAAAGATTGTTTTGAGTATAAGTGAGAGATTGTTAGGGTATATACTGAAAAGCAAGCTTCGAGCTACTTTGTATTTGTAGACCTTATTTCCCATCAATGAGAAGAATATTATTTTTTCACATGTATATATTTTTCATTTGATTTTACAAATCGTTTGATTAAGCAAATAAGTTCTGGGTCTTTTGCATTATAGGCTGAGTAGTGACCACGGTCACTTAAGGTTACATCAGCCGTCTTTCTTGCAAAAAAAAATCAATTTCACAGCCTATATAGACTTAGACCACCTATCGTGAAAGGCTGCAGTGTCAAACCTAATTTTTGCTAGTCTTTGGCAAACAGAAGACATTGGTAGGTATATCATTTAATGGATTCGCGTGAGACAACTCTTTCTTGTAGATTACTGAAAGACAAGGTCTCGGTGATGTTTATTTTTTAATCTTTGTATTTTGCATTGAGCATACGTCACTAGTTTCCCACTGATTTGATTCATTGAAAAGTGCGAATTTTTCGCAACCCAAGAATCCTGGTGTTTTGGGCAGTGGTGAATAGTGACTAGGGGGTGCTAGGATTGGTATTACATTGAATCGTGTCCCGGGAGAGTCCGGGTTGATTCTATCCCTAAGAGGAGTTCAACAAAAGATTTTATTACATAGAAGCCCGGCCTGCTTGGAATTTATTCCAAAGTATAATAAATAAAGAATTTTGAACTAGAGCACTCTTGGAAAAAGATGTTAATTAATTAAAACCAGCAGCAGGTTTAAATTAATTAATGGATATTGAAATCTTAAACACGGGAAATAAATTAATTAAAAAGGAGCCCAGATTCTCGTAATTTGGAATTGGACGGGTAAGACAATATTATTTTTATAGTGGTATAAATTAATATTCCAATTGGACTTTAATTAAATTTTAGCTTAATTTAATTAAGAGAAGTCCATTGGGTGAGGCCCAGTCCAATTCTCCTTGGATCCATAGTTTGGCCCATATATGCTCTTATAAATAGAAGAGAAGAGAAGAAAAAACCCCCATTCCCTAAGCCTAGAAATCGGCGGCCCCTTCCCTTCTCAAAAGTATGATTTTTGTCTTCCTTTTCTAGTTCTATTAGGTGTCTCAAGTTTTGTCCACACAAAAGATACACCTAGGAGTTGTGAACAAACTAGAAGACTCAAGGTTGGAATTCGTCTCGTGGAGAAGGAGCAAGCCAACGTCAGTCTTTGAGACTACATAAAAGTAAGAGTACATAAACCTTTAGAAAGCATGATCATAGGATTTAATTTCATTTAATTTTCTATATGCTTTTATGCGTTCTAGTATTGTACGAATTAGCATAAGAATTATTTGCAAGTTTTCCCATATTATTCCTAAATAGATCTCGGGTAGGGAATTCCTTCAATGGAATTATAATAAAACCCCAACAACCTAAAGTGTCATAGTCCCTTTCTGTTAGGATCGCAAGTAAGCACGATGGTCCTTTACATTCTGGGAAAGACATGTAGAGTGGTCCCGAAAAATAGTTAGGGAAAGATTCTCTTAGCACGGATGTTATACAGCTATTGTCAGACATGCAAGTTAGGTTTGGACTTGGGAAGCATTTGTGTAACAAGCAGATGCTTCTTTGGGACACTTGTCATGTCCAACACGAGCGGGGCGACATTAGCCAGGTGCTTGGCTTATTGGCTAGGTCCTGTGGTTGGCGGATCCTCTTAAGCAAGTCTGCCATTTGCACTCTGCAAATTTTTTATTTTTGGATGTGTTCATCTTGGTTTTAGAGAGAATCCACTCATATCTTTAACTTTACCAGTTTCATTGATCCCTTTATTCACACATGTATCTGTTAGGTTTGTATACTGAAAAACATGTTTTGGCTACTTTGTATTGAAAATATTATTTCCCACATATTAAGAAAATTTTAATTTTGTTACATGGTTTGCTTTTTGTGGTTCTTGATGCTTATTCTTTAAGCATATAATCATAAATTGAGCAAACAAGTCATCTTTATACATTATAGAATGAGTGGTGGATCCATGATCACAGAAGATCTTTCAATCGGTTCCTTGCAGAAGAAAATTATATTCTCAACTTAGATAGATATGGACAATATATCGTGAAAGATTGCAGTCTCAATCCGAGGTTGACGCCTATCTTGGCCAACTGATGACACTGGTATTGTATAACACTGAAATGGATTACAGTTGGATACATATTTCAATGTTTTGTAAATAAAGTACAATATTTTGATGATTGTTTATTTATTAATTTATGCAAGTAACATTGAGCATACGATATTTGTTATGCACTACTTTGATGTATCAATAAGTGCAGATTTTCGTAACCCAAGGAAATTTCTGACATGTTGGGCAGTGGTAATTATTGTGTAGCGGTGGTAGTATTATTTTATACAGAATCATGTTTCAGGGGGATCCAAGTTGAAAACATCTCCAAGAGGTTTTCAGAAAATGATTTATTGTACAAATTTATTCAAATATAATAAAAAATGTTTTGAACCAAACCACTCTTGGAAAAGAGATTAATTAATTAAAAGCTAGCAGCAAGCTTGAATTAATTAATGGATATTGGAAATCTGAAACACAAGAAATAAATAAATTAAAAAAAAGCTTGAAGGATTATTGCCCACACATTATTAAAGCTATAAGAGGGAATAGATTAAAATGTTGAATTGGCGTGGTGGAGTCACGAGAGTACCAAACAATTTAATACGCTAATTAGCAAGAAGAATATGCTAAACAATGTAAATATCCCAACTCTATGAGCATTCCTAAGAATCTTATAGTTGTCTTATACTATCTGTCGAAATGTGTTCTTGGTGATTTGATTAGATTGTGTGAATCAAATCTAGACATCATCCTATGAGATTCTTGGCTATAGGGGATTCTTCAACTAAACCTCAACAATTAGTATCATGGGTAGATCATAGGCTCTGATATAGAATTGTAGATTTAGATTCTACAAATTATCTGGTTTATTTGGCTTGAATGCATTTAAATCTCGTTCTGTTAGTTTTGCCAGGTATATGGCACGAATGATAAACCCATGGGGGTTGGCTGAGGTAGATTATAATTATTTTTTTCTTGTAATTCTAGTAATTGGACGAGAGAAATAAAATAAAGAACACTTACATTGAAGAATGGAGGTCGGATTTGGGCCACGACATGACGTGTCAGAGAGCCCCACATGACAACACCTTAAGTGTACCCCATCGAGCCTTGACAACAACCGCTGCCACCTTGCACAGGGTGCAAGGGGGACTAAGCACGCTAGCAAGTGCTGGCCGAGGGGACTCAGTAGTGGGTGCATGCGGACGGGCAGGTAGCAACGGGCACAAGGCATAGGCGTGACGTAATGGTACGAAGAGTCGGGTTATCCTCAGCAACCTAGGGCACCAACGCATAGGGCGCTAAACAAGGAGGCAGACCGCACGGGGGCGAGCTGGAGCAGGGTTGGGTGCGTGTGCTTGCTCGTCTGCACGGGGACCCTCAACGGCCGGGAGCCTCTGCCAAGGTGCTTCTGTGTCCCTCAGCAGAATGCGCGAGCGAGGGGTGATAGGCGCATGAGGTGTAGGGCATTGTTGGGTGTATAGTGCCCAGCAAGCCATCGGCAACGTCCCTCCACAAGCACTCATCGGGCGTCACGGAAACTGCGTCCTTAGGTAGGTAGTCCGTGCAGGGGCTGGGCGCTCGCACAAGCGGCCATCGGTACCCGACACCATTGCGTGCGTGCGAAGGCCCTCGGCGTGCAACGACGGGAAAATACGCCAGGGGTAGCTGACGATGGGACCGGGTGCTCGCGTCAACGACCCTCGGTAGCCAACGCCCACTGCATGTGAGCAAAGGCCCTCAGTGTGACCCTCGGTAGCGACATACAAAGGTGCCAGGGGTAGCGGGCGAGGAGGCCAGACCATCACGCAACCGGCCCTCAGAGCCCCTTGTGCGCGAGCGATGTTCTTACAATACGGGGTAGCAGACGACGAGTCGGGCGTGCAATACCCCTTACATGATTGTCTATATAATCAAGTAAGTGACATCACATAGTAATTCGGTTTCAAAAGTTTTGAAGGGAATAAGGGTTTTTTTTATTTACTCGACTGCCACATACATTCGATTTGTATTAAAATAACGAATGAATTTTAGACTTAGCCACTATACCATCTCATCACAAATTCAAATTGTGGTTTGTGTAATTACAAGCCACAGGTCCTTGCAGTAGTGAGTTCGGTTAAGGCTATACATGTGTACGACAATAAATCCTAACATGTCACACAAAACAAACCTAGTAATCATATACCCAAAACGCTAGTGACCAATATATCGCAGATGTACAACCAACAAGGCAGGGTTACGACCTAATCTGCAAGGGAGGAAATTAAAGGGGTGAGAATAAAGTAGTGTTATTCAACCTAATCATAAGATTAAACTGCATTTACCTCGCTAAAAATTCCATATGTAGTCACATTTATACATTCAACTTTGAAACATACTTACCTTGTCATTAACTTCGATGTTATATGCATAACCATTTCTGCATCAATATGTCAACAATCAAATTCTACAACAGCACATTTCAGTATTCTACTACTTTTATCACAATTTAATAGAAGCATCCCAAATATAATTTCCATAAAGAAAATCAATTCATAATAAAGTTATATGTCATAATACTTATAACTGCATACAATACATACACATATTTTGCCCCATATGGACGCAGATCACCCAATAAGGGTGCATATCAGACAGATCAGATTACCCACGAAGGGCGCATAATCGATATTTCGTTAAACCACATCTTCGGTTATCCGGAAGATGAATGGTTAACTAAGATACAACACTGTTGTCCTATGGCATATGCCAACTATACCCGACATCAACACATAAGCACGGGGCGTAAACACATTTATCAGATAACGAATCAAATATCAACACATAACCATGGGATATAAACACCCTTATTAGATAACAAATCAATTTTATAGACTCGTACACAATCATTTGATGGGGATTTAATTCCAATAAATGAATTTTCTTTCTTCAGGAACTTTCCAGGTTAATATAGAAAAATTAAATTAAACAAATTTATTTGGATCGGCTACCTAGAATGCAGATAGAGCATGCAATTTTGGAATTTAAATATTAAACATGCATATTACGAATTTGAATATTTACAGGGGTTTGATCTCCAAAGATTAGAAGATTGCTCACGTTTCTCCACGTGTAGATCTTGATATCAATCCTAGATCTTCTAACCTATTCTCAATTCTAGGTTTGAATATTGGTGTGAGCAATAGCTATCAGACCTACAGGACTAGAAAAGAAGGAGAAAATAAAAAACTATAAACTGCAAAGAGAACTGCAGTAAGGAACGTGAGCGAATAAATTATTTTATTCTTCTTCTTCTTCTCTCCTATTTACAGAATATGTATGGGCTAGAGAGAATTGCAGTATGTGTTTGAGGCATATTCTCCAGCCTGTTATAAAATTTGAGAATTTTGTCATCAACAAATGGAGTAGAATAAAACAACATATCAAACAGGCTGAGAATAAAATAAAACTACGCATTCCTCAAACATGTTGCCAAATAAACATGATTAACACAATTTAATTGCAAAAACTACGAAACAATTAAATGCATTACGCAATAGTTATACTATAACACAACACATGACCAGGGTGATCGATACCGATCCTATCAAAAACCGGTTTCCGGTCACACAACTTGACAAATAGACTAGAGATTACTAAGGTAGCATGGCTGCCGAATAACGCTTGAGCTACACCATAAATTTAGCATAATAAATTTATTTCTATTTTAGAACGTGTTCAAGAGGAGGTCCCGCGGCCACATAAATTCTAAAGCTATCATCTAAAGTTTAATGTTATGTTGTGAGCTACAATGCTTGCTTGTACTATGTAATTTTCATCATCCTCACCTTTATTTTAGTGGTGGTGGGCTAGGTCAGAGATTCCAAGAAGAATTAGGACTGGACCTCCCAATGAGTTCAATTCTTTAAGTTGAGCCCAACTGAATTAAGTCCATTAATATTGGCTCCACTATAGAATTAATATTGCACTGCATGTCCAGATCCACATTACGAATATGTCTACTTTTGTTTAAAATTTCCAATATCCATTAATTAATTAAAAGTTGCTGCTAGCGTTAATTAATAAATTTCTTTTTTGAAGAGTGGTTTAGTTTCAAAACTTTAGTTATTATACTGGAATAAATTCCAACTGCGCTGGTTTGAACAAGAAATTCTTATTTCGAACATCTCTTGGGGATATTATCAACTAGGTTGCACCCGAGACACGATTCTATATGATAACAATCCAAGCATCGATAGATATTAATCACCACTGCCCAAGATATCAGGAAACTTTGGGTTGCGAAAAACCCGTCATATTGATAAATCAAATCAATGCATAACCAATGCCGTACACCCAATGTTGCTTATATAGATTGAGAAATAATCTATCAGTGATCCCTTGTACTTCATTTACACATCGTAGAAGTACATATCGCTTGTAATCCAATTTAATGCTATACGACACTAGTGTCATCAGTTGGCCAACATATGGATGAAACTCAGATTGACACTGCAATCTTTCACGATAAATTGTCCACTTTTATATAGGTTGAGATATTGATTTTCTTCTATAAGGAGCCTACTGAAAGATCTTTTGTGATCATATATCCACCTTTCATTATACAATATAGAAAATGGACTTGTTTGCTCAATTTATGATTATATGCTTTATACTAAGCATCTATAACCATAAATTGAAAATCATGTGACAATATTGAAGCCTTCTCAATAAGTGGGAAATAAGGATTTATTAAAAAACAACCCAAAGCATAGTTTTCATTATATAAATCCTACCCTAACAATCAGAACCAAAACACAGGTTCTGATGTTTAGATTTAATTTTTTCTCTTAATATGCTAGTTATATGTTTTAAATTGATATAGGATTGTAGATCTATTTCATGCAATTTACCTAGTTTACGGATTAAGGTTGTATATTGATATTAAAGAACTAAAATTGAATTGTGTTGAATTACATAAAATTGTGAATTTGTGAATTGAATCAAAAAGATGGAAACTTGGGGTGTGGTAGTGAATGAGCCGAGAGTTTATAGGAACAGAAGTGTGAATTTGTGAATTGTTGTACTGAAGAATTAAAAAGAAAAGAAGAAAATAATCAATTTACCAAAAGGTCATTTAATTTATATCATGATTCCTTTTTCGCTTCGGACCGCTCGACAATTGAATTAGTATTTAATTTATGTAATTTCCAACTTTCAATAATGTAATACTAGAATTTTAATTATGTATTTTTTACGTTTTTGGTAATGTAATATTAGAATTTTAATTAATGTATTTTTTGAATTTCACAAATTTAATTTTCAATTGCCGTAATATTATTAATTTTGTGAAATGAAAATCAATTTTAATTTTTGATATTGAAAATGATATGAATTTATGAAATAATTTAAAAAATAAGAGATGAATAGTGTAAGGGAAAATTAAGGCTCGAACGCTGTTGAAGGGAGGAAAATTTTAAGGAAAAAGTTGTTGTGCGGCCCATGAATACTGTAAGGGAAATGCTAAGGCCCGGTCGCCGCTTGGATGTTCTAATATGCTATGACCAAATATATTATATTGTTCTCCGTGCTCAAGTGTGTAGTTTCCTTTTGATCAAAGAAAAGGTAATTAGCTTACATATATAATTTGAAAATCATACATTAATAAAAAGGATGGAGGCCCAAATGGGTGCCTGCACGACGAAAGGAGAAAAAACGGACCAAATCCCGGTTCGTTCATCATTCTTATCCTCAGCCCAACAGGCGCACGATAGCGTAGCGCCCCTCTTTTCTGGTTCCTTCGGTTTCCCTTACGCGGCGCTTTATCTCGGCCAGCCTCCCTAAAGGAATTTCTCCTCAATTTTAATTGCGATGCCCTACCTCTCGGTCTCCAAGAAGACGGCCTCCTTTCAGATCCGAAAACTCTGTCGATAAATATAGACATTCAAGCTCTGATTTTGATGCCATCGGTTCCGATTTCACGTGTTTAGAGGTATTTTTATTCAATTTGATCGAAGTTCTGATTTTTCTGTTAATTTCGTTCTCTATTTACATTTTTTTTTTAGTCGTGGTATGATTTGAATCGTGTATGATTTTCTCGGTTTTGCGATTTTTGCTTAAGATCAAGAGTCCGAGTAAATATCAGCGTCAGACGGGGAGATTTTCGATTACTTTTTATATTTTTTGTTTTTAAAATTGAGATCGGATTCCTCCGTATGTTTTTCATGCGCTGTTTATTTATTCAATCAGCAAAAAAAGAATGCTTTTGATCGGTGGATTAATGCTGTATCTCAATTTTCTCTCGTTCGATTAAATTTTCTCGATGCTCATGCGTTGTTTATTAATGCTGTTTGCAAAAAAAATGCCTTTAATCGGTGGATTGATATTATAGCTCATTTTTCGCTCGCTCGATTGTATTTTCTCGAAATACATAAGTATGTTTTTCATGCCAAAAATGGCTGTAATTGGGGGATTGATGTTATGTTTCATTGTTTTGTCGCTCTATCGAATTTGATATTATCTGCATCTTACGAGGCAAATGATGATCTGAAGATAATCTGATTGAATCTCCTTTCCTTCACCTCGCTTAGGAATGCCAATTTTCTTTTCTTTTCTTACCTTTTTTTGTCCAAAGTTGCGATTCGGTTATGGGATCTGAACATTTGTATGTGTATATAGGTGTTGTGTGTTATGTGTAAATATGTACATGTGTTTGTTTGATTATACAGATAAGTGATATGTTAGATGTCTACAAGCTGTCTTTAAGCAATTCGGTAAAGAATGAATCATTTGTGAACTGGGTTTGTTATTATCATTTGGATGTTAGGACTTTGTTTTATACTTTTTATCTTACAACTAGTTTTCTTTGTCGGATGTTCCTTGTGTTGCATTAAACAAACTATTTATTAATTCTGTTGTTCGGCATTTGGTCCATCTCGTAATCAATTTGGAGCAATTTGCGTATCCAAGTTTCAATTACAATTTCAAATATGTTTATTTTTCGGTGTTCAGGATTGGGGATTCAAGTCTTGTGAGACCAGAATCCATATTTCTGCTCGTATCTAGAAATTCATCATAGCAATGCGAGGGTATGAAAAAGATGTAAGCCACTCACCATCTTCAATTTTTTTGGCAGGTGTCCTTCCAGACACTTTATTCTGAGAGTTTAATTTTTCTAAAACAAATATTTTTTTAATTGCAGGAGTATGAAAATTGGGACGAGTATGAGGAAGATGGAGAGGAGCAAGAAGAGGAAGAAGGTTGTGATGATGGTTATGAAGAAGTTCATCAGCCTACCCAGGAGGAGTTGGATTATCTTGCTATTAGGCAAAGGTTGAAAGAGTCAATCAGAAAGCAGATGAAGAAGGATACAGGGACTACGAACCCTGGCCCCCGTGACAAAGTGAATACATCACGTAAAGACAAGTGAGCTTACCTTACCCTGATGTTGTTTTTTGTATATTGTATTGAGTAAATTAAATCTGTATATATATCTATGTTGGTCTTATTTTGCTATGGGTTTATTCAACCAGTTTTCTGCACGATTTTGGGTGTTTGAGCATTTTGAATTGTTGACTTTTGTGCCGAAGATTACACTAATATATGACACAAGCTTTGTTGATGAATCAAAAAGCATGCTATAGATGTATAATGTATTGCATATTTATGTTATAGCTGTATTGCATTCATATCAACAAGTTTGTGATTAACATTAACTTGTATATTTGTAGCTATGGTTCTTTCTTTGGGCCTTCACAGCCAGTTATTGCTCAGAGGGTAATCCAAGAAAGCAAGTCCTTGTTGGAGAATCCAGATCTGGCAGCAAGGTTTTGTAGAACTAACAATAAGGTACACGCTGCAGTTTTGTCCTTTTTATGTTGGCACTGCTGCTTTGATGTCATTATATTTTCCCTTTCTATGTTTCAACCTTAAGATAGGGCCGAAAATAATTACATGTTTAGAACCTAAATAACTGCCATGTTTTAATATTGGTTTTAGGCTTTTAGCAAGCATCATCACTACTTTTTTGTGCTTCAGTTTTTGAGTGTACTGCTGATGACTCATTTTTTTTAGTTGGGGGAAGGGGGTTGGTGAGGATTGAACCCTAGATCTCTCTCTTTACAAAGGAGGTCGACTCAGTTCTGTTGCAGTTGCAGGTTTTTTAAAAATCTGAAGACTTGCCTATGCATGGAGATATCACAGCTTTTAATTTTAATAATCTTTTAGTTGCATCTAAAAGAAACTGAAAACATGTGAACTTGTTTTCCTGATAACCTGTGTTTCTCTGCAGGAGAAGAAGACCTCTGTTTCTGCTCCTATCAGTTCAAAATCTCAAGCCAACCGTCTGCTAAGTGTTAAAAATGGGGTAAGAATTGGCAGTTTATGCTATCGTATTTTAGTTGATTGTTGTACTTGTTTCTCAATTCTGGCTTGCTGATAATTGTTGCAGTTGAATAAAAAAGTCGAAATGCTGAAAAATACAAGAGACTATTCGTTTCTGTTATCAGAAGATGCCGAGGTTCCAACCTCCGCAAAAGGTCCACCCTCAAGAAATGTGTCAGCCCCCAAGTCTGGTGTGAGACTGCTCCCCTGTACTTTCTGGTTCGTTGACGCAAATTCTATTGCAATCATATTTTTCTTAAGGGAACTTATACAGGTTTTTTCGTGGACTTCAAGATGCACGATCTGCAGAATTAATGCAAAGGAGCAGACCAGTGGTGAATGGTCGTGGAAGAGAAGTCTCCAATGGTCGTGATGGCAGAAAGCCTATGCTTCCATCGAGCCAAAGAAAATCTGAAGTTGGGATGGATAACTTAGCTCATACTAACAAGTCATCTGCAGAATCTAGGAAACAGTTTGGTAACAGTTGTGGAAGTGGGCCTGGTAGGCCTCTAGGACCCAAAGTTGTGCCTTCTAAGAGTTCGGTACCTGCTACAGCAAAGTTGACCCAACCTGTTGCAAAAACTATTATTTCTGGTGTGCATAAACCAACACCATCACCTCTCCAACCTGTTGCACGAAGACCTATTCCGACTTATTTGCAATCTGGCAATAATAGACCTACTTCTTCCCATGGTCAGCCTTCGGCCTTGAGAGGACCTGTACAAAAAAACTATCATGGGTCTACCAAGCCTAATGTTATTAGTAAACAGTCATTGCCTTCCTCTAAGGTTGAGATTTGAGCTATTGGATCAGTACAAATTAATTTTGCTTTATTTCAGTTTCAAATTTTTCTAAGGGTTATTTTATTGTCTTGGCAGTTGAATAGATCGCCTCAAAGGCACCCGCCACGCGCTCCTTTGCAGGATGAACGACCAAAGGCAAAACCTAAGAGGCAGCTGCGTGATGAAGATTCTGAGGGTGCTGATGCCATAAATTTAATCAGACAAATGTTTGGGTAATTAAACATTTTTGACTGGTACCTTGTGAATTATTCTTTTTCAGAGGGAAACCTTTCCTTAGTATTCAAGTATTAAAGACTACCATTGTCTTGCAGTTATAATCCCAACAAGTTTCGAGATGATGATGACACTGGTGACATGGAGGCCAATTTTGATGATATTATGAGGGAGGAGAAACGAAGGTCAGTGAGATGCACTGAATATCTAGTTTGGTTAATTTATATACACTGGTTCATTTACATGGCTTCTTTTTACTTTTTTCATGCTATGGTATTATCATTGTATATCATCTTTAATCAAATAGGAAATTCATACCCATCTTTACAATATCCAAGAACAAATGATTGTTCTTTCTTTATTCTTTTTTATTTTCATGCGGTCAGTACTTAGTAACCCACATGGACTCTTACATTCACTTGCTCAGAAATCAATTTTTAAATGGATTTATAGTTGGAATTTATGATGCGTGGCTCTGCCCGAATTTGAATATCAGAGCTGGCAACATTTGTGGAAATTTAATCAAACTATCTCATTTTTGCCTTTTTGTTCATGAGAAGAATGCGTATGGGTTGGTGAAAATAGTGGGGTGTTAGGACTAATGTGTTTATATCACTGATGTTCGTTCATCTGTCTTCGCACTCTGATATTCGGTCTCAACATTGAGCTGTCTTTCTTTGTAAGAAGTAGCTTTGAATTTCAAATGTGTTGACATGTTATGCTTGCTGTCCAGTGCAAGAATTGCCAAACAGGAAGATGACGAACAGCTCCGCCTGCTTGAAGAGGAAGAAAGAAGGGAAAGGATGGGGCAGGCAAAGAAGCGCAAGATGAGCCATTGAAGAGTGGGGGACCCTGGCCATCGTAAATAGATAGATGAAATGGCGACATATGCAGTGGAGTTTGTTATGGTTCAGTTGCTGTTGCTTTAGTGCTTACATGAATAGTTGTATGAACCATCAAACTCTAGGGTAGTTTGTTGTGGTTCAGTTGCTGTTGCTATGACAATAGTTATCATTTCGATTTTAGAATATTTATTTCCTTTTATTGAAGGGGCACATCCGCAGTTTTATCTAAAAGATTGTCTGTTTTCTGTTGGATGACTTGTGTCATGTCTAGGTGGTGAGGCCGGTTGGTTTTCCTCTGCTTTTAATCGAAAGCAGTGAGGACTAGTAGGAATAACGTATATCTATATCATGCTTTCAAAAAATGTACTATCTATAGTGACCAGTAGTTATATCTATATCTATATCAAATATATCATAGTGACCATAAAATGTATATCTATATCAAATATATCATAGTGACCAGTAGTTATAAACTTATATCTTTGGTTACTTCTAAAAGGGATTGCCGGGTAAAATATACCAGCACCATAAAAAAGTAATTGTTTATCCTCATCTATAACAATATGAGCATGGATGCCAATCGAATTATCCCGCTCAGGTGCGGGTTGATCTTATCGGGGTGTCGGGCTATTAGGTTATGGGTTATTCGGATTGTAATTTTTTCGGGTTAGAAATTTTCAACTCTAAATTATCGGATTTCGGACTAACTCATCGAGCCAATTAGGCTCAAATTTTTTATGAATTTTTTCATTAATATATTAATTTTAATAATTGTATATTTATAACAAAGCAATACATTAATAAATAAATGTCATTTCAACTGAAAACAATATGTAACTTTTAGAGAATTAAGAAAATATATTTTTCTTACTAAATTATAATTTTTTTTTAATTTTTAAATCTAAATGTTTTATATTAAATGTTATAGTAAAATATAGAAAAATGAAATGATGAACAAAACTTTCGAATATTGACTCAAAATGCATTTTTTCACATACATTTGAAAACAATCTTATTATACTAACTTTTAAAAGTTGGAAAAATAATAAATTAATGAAGTTTGAAAAATAATAACGAGAACTTGCTAATTTTCGGGTCGACCCTATGGGTTCGGGCTATCTACAGGCCAACTCTATCGAGTTGCAGGCTATTCGGTTTAGGATCATTCGGGTTAAGATTTTTTTCGAGTTAGAATTTTTCAACCCTAACTCTGTTGGATTTTCTGGTTAATCAAGCCAACCCATGGATTTCTCGGCTAAACTGAAATCCCAAAGTATGAGTTTTCTAGACCATTTTCATAAAAAAGACCACAATACCCCTCAGCCAACCGCTTAAAGAACATGTGAATTAAAGAAGACCACAAGACATTTCCTCTTCTTTTTTTTAAGAAACCAATTGTCAACTGTAAAAAAATACAAAAAGCAGCGGTCACACAAAATCTTCAAATCCTAAACAAATTGAAAAGGTTATTTGGTCTCCATAAAACTTCACTATCGAGAACAACGATCGCCTCCTCTACTCCAACACCCGATCATCTCATCTCCCAAGATAGTTTATTCTTCAAACCTACATTTTCTAGCAAGATGAGCGGAAGTGGCAATAATCGCGAGACGGCTTCATCATCTTCTTTAGACGGAGAATCTCTCCTTCGAGTTAGCCCCTAACTTAAAACACGGAGTTTGATATATGTAATCACATTATGATGGGTTTTAAGTTGTGAAATTGTTGTTGGCGATGTTCACATGCCCCCGATGGTCGCTCAGGGATGGTCCACGATCGGGGACGACCACGACCATTGTCCACGATCATGACAATATATCGTGATCCCATGACCGTGGACCACGATCGATACACACGATCGTCGACCACACTCATTCACGATAGCATAATCATGGCCCGCCATTTGCGGTAACTTCCATATGCCTAGTTTGATTTGATTCATCGGTACTTTTATGCCTTCAACCTCTTGATACTGCCTATTCTGAAAAAGGTAAAAAGGTTGTCCCCTCGTCTTCCCCGACCTGGCTTCAGTTGCTCAGGTAGTCGGAGAAGAAAACCAAATTATTTTTTGGTGAGATGAACAAGCACGTAAACGCCTACCTAATATCTCCAGTACCTTACTTCTAACTCCCATTCTTTTATTCTAAATTATGAACAAGCACGACAACTATTAACTCTCCAAAACTACAACCTTGTACTAGAAAGCTGAAGAAACTTGGATTTAGAACGAACACTCGACAGAGAATCTACTTTCTAACTGCCTCTTCCAAACAAAAGATTTACACAAACAAACAAGCAAACTTAAAGATTAACAAGGAATAACACTAAACAAAGTAATCTACTTCCAAGCAGGGAATTTTAAACGGCAAAAAAACAACTGAAAACTAGAAAGATTGTTTAAGAAAACATGAAGGGAAACTGTTCTCTGGCTAGTGGCCGCCTTCAGACAACACATAACATTACTAACTACAAATATTTTTTGAATTTGTTGACCACTACGCTAACAACATGCAACAACAAGGTTAGAAACTGTGAAGAATAGTGCGACAATCTTGAGTCGGTGGGTGAAGCTTTGCCTTCCATTCCTTGAGAGAGGACTTTCCACTTGCATTTCTCGGGTGTTCGTGTTTCATTCCGTCCCTCCTCCCCCTTTTTTCATCACTCTCAGCTCATATATGGTGGCTTCCTAGGGTTGGTGTGAGGCATGATCCTCTACTTCGCATTCCCTCTGGTCCTTCCCATTCGCTCAAGGCTATTAACTCCTCGGGCGTATGTTTCACAAATCTTCTATTGTTCACCAATTCTGCATTTTCCTCCTTACTTCTAAGTAGCTTGATAGCTCCCATCTCTAGAATTATTCGCTCAACCTTGCTTTTGTTTCAACCAACTTCGGCATCATTGGAACCTCAAAGTGCGGATTTTTGCCAATTTAGAACAAATCAACTAGAAAATATTGTAATAATCTGGCATGATCAAACCTCCTCAGACTTAAGGCATGCTTGTCCTCAAGCATAAGATCGGCTCAACCCGTACAGATTTTAACTTATACCGAACCTTTACCTTTCCTCACTCCTTCCGAACCTTTTTCTTGTTTCCTATTTTTTATATTATTTAATTTCCTGGAAAACAAACGTCCACATGTCTTCTCCAGCACTCATGGCAAAAAAAAAAAAAAAAACTAAATGACTTGAAAAAGAAATTAATTACTAAGAAAATGACAAAATTAAGATTATTTATAAGAAGTTCTCTGTATCTTCATACTGCCTTCTTGGTACTCAGTTGGGTAGCTCAAGATACCAAGTCACTTGGGTTCAAGCTTGGGAGCGAGGCATGAACAGTGGAAGGTTCTTCACTATCCATGCTTCTTTTGGTTGTAAGAAAGGTTTAAGCCTTTGTCACAATAAAATAAATTGAATCAGACTGTACTCCCTGAATTTCAATTGCTCTTCTTGGCTTGACTTCTCGTACGATGTAAGGTCATTTCCACTTGGATTTAAATTTTCTGGGCATTATCTTGAGCCTGGACTGGAATAGAAGCACCTTCTGGCATACATGGAAATTTTTCTTCCTCATGTTCCTGTAGTGCCACATTTTGACTTTTTCCTTGTACCATGCATCATAAGCTTCCAGTTGCAACTCTTCCAATTCCTGAAGTTTCAACCTCCTATGCTCCTCAGACTTGTTTGGCTGCATGTTCATCAGATGGACTGCCCAATATGCCTGTGCTCAATTACTGTTGGTAAATGGCACATTTTTGCAAAAAATATTCAACATGGTGACATTCTGATCGCCGTCTTGTAAGCCATTTGATAAGCCCAAAGTGAATCATCCAGCCTTGCACTCCAATCATTCTTTGTTGTGTTGACTGTCTTTTCCACTATCTTCCTGATCTCCTAGTTGGACACTTCGTCTTGCCCATTAGCTTAGGGGTGATACGGACTGGATAGCCTATTGCGAACCCTGTATTTCCTCATCAATTTTTCCAATGTCCGATTACAAAAGTGTGTCCCCTGGTCAATGATTCTTGCTCTTGGGACCCCATAGCGTCTGAATATAACAGTTTTTAGGAATGAGGCCACTTCTTTCGCATCATTGGTTCTTGTTGCCTTAGCTTCAACCCATGTAGAGACGTAATCCACGACGAGTAAAATGTAAAATATTCCTATACCAACTAGGGAATGGGCATATGAAGTCCATTCCCATACATCGAAAACTTCACACACAGTCACCGGTATTTTGGGCATCTCATCTCTCCTTGAAATTCCTCCTATTACTTGGCATCTTTCACACTATTTGCAGAACATATGAGAATCCCGGTGAAGAGTCAGCCAATAGAGGCCACTGTCACGCATAAGAGTGACAATGCTTGAGCACACTTTGTTGCTCTTCTTCCGGATCACCCCACAAGTAATATTTTCTCTCGCTTATCAACTTCATCTTTCTTGCTTGGCCTATCAAGACTACTGGCGGTAATTGCTCCGCAGACAAGCAGTTTACCAAATCAGCATACCAAGATTCTCTCACCTTGACTTTCTTGTTTGGGCTTTCATTCAAATCTTTCAAGTCTCGTCGACCTTCTATCTGGGAAGAGTAGAAATGTTTGTCAAGAAAAGTTTCGGTGATAGGTTGCTCATCATCTAGACTTAGCCACCTTGTTTTCTGCTCCTTTTTTGTCTATCACTTCCCAATCGAATTCTTGCAAGAGTAATATCCCATCAAATTAGCCGCAACTTGGATTCTTTTTTCTAGAGTCGATAATTCAGTGCCGCATATGATCAATGTGGAATACCACATTTGATCCTAAAAGGTAAGGTCAAAATTTCTCGAAAACATACACCACAGCCAACAGCTCCTTCTCATTGGTGTCATAATTTGCTTTGGCATGATTCAAAGTCTTTGATTCATAGTATATCACATGACTCTCTTTGTCTCGCCTTTGCCCCAGCACGGCCCCACTGTGCAGTCACTCACGTCACACATAATCTCAAATCGATGACTCTAGTCTGGTTCCTACATTACGGGTGTACTAGTAAGCCTGTCTTTTAAGAACATAAAGGCCTCCTGACATTCTCATCAAAGACAAATGTGACTTCATTTTGGAATAGATATGTGAGGGGTTGTGCTATTTTTTCAAAGTCCTTGATAAACCTCCTGTCGAATCCAGCGTGTCCTAGGAACATTCAAATCTCTCTCTGATTCGTTGGAGGTGGCAATTGAGCAATTACCTCCACTTTTGGTTTACCCACTTGTATGCCCTTTTTCCAACACCAAGTGTCCTATCACTATCACTTCATTCCCCATGAAGTGGCATTTCTCAAAATTGAGCATTAGATTTTGTTTCTTACACCTAGCTAGGACCATACCCAAGCAGCTCAAACATGCCTTGAAAGTTTCCCCATACACAATGAAATCATCCATGAAGATTTCCATGCACACTTCAATCAAGTCAGAGAATATACTCACCATGTACCGCTGGAATGTACCTGGTGCATTGCAAAGTCCGAACGACATCCTGCGATAAGCATAGGTACCGAATGGGCAGGTGAAAGTAGTCTTCTCTTGATTGTCTGGGTTGACGAAGATCTAGAACTAACTTTGTTTCCATCCAAGAAATAGAAGAACTTATTTCCCGCAAGTCTTTCCAACATTTGATCAATAAAAGAACTGTGAAATGGTCCTTACATGTGAATTCATTGAGCTTACGGTAATCAATACACATCCACCAGCCAGTTACAAGACAGGTTATAACCAACTCATTGTTATCAATTTCACTACTTGGACTCGCGATTTCTTTGACACCATGTACACAGGGCTGACCCACTTGATATCAGATATGGGGTATATAATTCTCTTATCGAGCAGTTTCAAAATTTCTTTAAGCACAACTTCTCCCATGTTGCGGTTCAGCTTCCTTTGTGGGTCTCGATGTGGTTTTGCTTTGGGTTCCAAGTGGATGTAATGCATACACACATCGGGGCTTATCCCAACTAAATCTACTAAAGACCACCCAATGGTATTTTTATGCCTTTTCAGAACTTCGACCAATTCAGCCTCTTGATCTTTGGGAGCCAACTATTGAGTATGACAAGAAGAGCTTCCTATTCTCCCAAGTACACATAATTGAGATTTAGAGGCAAAGGCTTCAGCTCCAATATTGGTGGTTTCTCCACTGATGGAGTTGCTCTATCTTTGGGCAGCTCATCGGTTTCCTTCCTCATTGAAACCTCCATCACTATGCATTACCTGAGGATCTCCGCTTTAATTTCCTCATCGCTGAGGCCCCTCCGTTCAACAACTAATCTATGTCCCTAGCTTGCAGCTGGGCTAACTCCCTTGAATACCCTTAAACCTTCTCCTGTAAAAATTTAGCTTTAAGATAATCTTGGATTATTGGGTCAATAACATTAATTGAATAGGCATTTTGAATGTCATCAGGCCTCTTCACCACACTATCCATGCAGAAGGTATACTTTTCACCATTGTAATCTAGACAGATTGTACCGCCAAAAACATCAATAATGGTTTTTGCGGTCCTTAAAAAAGGGTCTGCCAAGCAACACTCCACTATGGTCCTTAGAGGAATCAATCATTTTAATCACATAAAAATCAACAGAGTATAAAAAATCATGCATTTTCACAAGAACATTTTCTAGAATTCATTCGGGACATATACAAGACCTATCAGCTAGTTGGATTACAACTCTTGTTTCGGCTAACTCAACTACAGTCAAGCAATTGTAAACACATAATGACATCACATTGATAGAAGCTCCAATGTCACACATCACATGCTTAATATGAACATCTCCTATGGTTATTGGCAAAGAAAACGTACTTGGGTCTTTGCACTTGGATGGTTGTTTCTATTGATGCGGGTAGGGTTTATTATTTGGAGCTTGAGTTTGCGGGTTTTGATTGTGGTTATGCAGGTTATGCTCAGCTCATCGGATGTTTGGATGGTCACCCCACTCTAAATTATATGTTGTTGCAAATGGATCGCGTCTACGCGCTTGATTCGGCCAATTTCCAGCGGCATTGACTTGAATTACTGCATCCGTTTTTTCTATTCGACAGTAAGGGGAAGTGTGCTCTGGCTTCCCACATGCACCTCAAGTATCCTACTATGCTGGGGCTCGTACTACCTTTTCCACAACCGTGGTGATCATCTTTTCTAGTTTGGTAATTTTTGCCTCGATCTTTTCTTCCAAATCTGTTGTACTAGCGCTAGCATGCGCTACTCTCTTGACAATCTGGTATGCGATTCTTTGTACTCCCTGGTTGCACAACTAAGGTTTGGATGACCCACCTTGCTTTAATGACTCTCTTCGTCGAGAAGCCTCCACCACTGGAAGAGTTTACCATACCCAATAACAAATGGTAAATTTGCAGCACGAAATAAGTACATACATTTTCTGAAATCAAGAGTAAAATAGGCGAAAATAGAGAGAGAAAGTTTTAGCCAATCACTTACTTCTTGTAAAAACTAATAAATAGCTCTGGTACCAAATTGATGTCAATCCACCATGAAACCATAGAAACTCCCAAGATTTTCCCTTGCAAGAAACCCCAAGCAAAGAAGGTAAAGGATAGGGTGGATTCAACCCACAAAAAGTTGAACCAAAAAGGATAGGCGGAGGGTTGAGGAGATGAAGAAGTGTTTATGAACAAGACACCTTCCTAGGACCAAGAACCTCAACCAAAACAATGGAGGCAATCCTTGGCTACTGTCAGTAGGACAATCCATTGGAAAGCTCCACAATCTAGCAAATACTAAGCTAGTTGCATTCTTTTACATTGAATAACAAGTTAACAATGCAACCACACACAAACATGAAATTCAAGGATAAAGTTTTACCAAAACGGAGCACATTCTCATGGAGGTTTTCAATATTCATCAATGTCTAGCTTACAAAATGGAAGCCAAAATCCTTTTTTAAAAAGATAAAAGGATTGTTGGACTTGTTCAAGAAAAAACGACTAACATACTAACACTCTTTCCAAATAGGACTACAGTTTGTTAGGAAAGAGAGTACAAAAGAGGAAAAGCAAGTACAAGGGACCGAAGTCAAAGAGTTGGTCGCGCAGGGCAAAATAGTCTGTTTGGGAAGGTGGAAGTTCCACACGGTCTGTTTGATGGCTTCACAAACGGTCTGTTTAGGAAGTCAGGGAATGAATTCTTCCTCCTTGTAGGGGCCAAACAGGCTGTATGGGAGGAGTTCCTTCCCACACGGTCCGTTTAAGACTCTTGCTCGCTGGAACCCCCCCTCTAACTTTGATTACGATCCTCATGGGCGAGGGGCCTTCAAGCTTGGACTCATCTTGCATTTTACGCCTCCAGTTCAAGTGGGTAAAAGCCTCCTTCTTCACCTAGTCATTGCTCTCGTCCTCGGCCTTTTGATGTCGACCAATGGGTCCGCATCTTGAAGTCGAGCTCGATGTGGGTCGCCTATGATCACATTGATGTTGGACTAGTTGGTATGTTCTATCGTTGAGGAGCTCGCCAACCACATCAATTATATTTAGTTTCCCACTTTCCAGTTGTACTAAGGCTAGTATTTGGTAAGTTGCGTTATTGATCCCACAAGCAATGGTAGTTTGCCTTGTTTGAATGTGTTTTGATGTTTGGCGATGCCGCCATGCCTACTTATGGTTGTGATAAAGAAACAATCAACAATTAATTAGGCAGAGAAAACACTAATACAAGGGTCAAGGAAAGCTTAATCATACATAATGAGGCTAAATTGATTAACTAGAAAGGCTGCAAGCATAGTACTAAACAAACAATAAAGCGTAAACAGGCTTAGGTGCACTGGGTCGTTACTCTGAATGGTGGAGCAACTACAAAAGCTGAAATTTAAGCAACAAACTTTTCTTTCATTTTCGGGTAGCCTCGCTCTAGGCTTGTGGTCCCCTACGTTAACTACGACTAACCCTCATTTTGCTTAAAATAACTAGTTGAATTTGGAGCAAGAAGAGCAACTGATCCAAGTACTAAGCAAACACAAGAAGGCCATTGGGTGCACACTAGCTGACCTGGTAGGAATCAGCCCCGACATATGTATGCACTACATACATTTGGAGGATGATGCCAAACCCCAAAGAGACCCGCAGAGGAAATTAAACCCCAACATGCGAGATGCAGTGCTTAGGGAGATTTTGAAGCTGATAGATATGGGTATCATTTACCCTATCTCGGATAGTAAATGGGTTAGTCCGTCCGGTACACATGGTGCCCTAGAAGTCTGGGATACAAGTGGTGGCAAATGAGCGTAATGAGTTGGTACCTACATTCCTAGTAACTGGCTAGTGTATGTATTGACTACCGCAAGCTAAATGCCGCAACTCGCAATGACCATTTTTCCCTACATTTCATCGACCAAATGTTAGAAAGATTGGCTGGAAATAAGTTCTTTTGTTTCTTGGACGGGTATAGTGGTTACTTCCAAATTTTTGTAAATCATGATGATCAAGAGAAGACCACCTTCACCCGCCCATTTGGGACGTATGTCTATCGAAGGATACCGTTTGGATTGTGCAACGCCCCTGGGAACTTCCAGCGATGCATGATGAGTATCGTTTCCAATATGATCAAAGAATGCATGGAGACTTCATGGATGATTTCAGTGTTTACGGAGAAATATTTGAGAGATGTCTACATCATCTAGATTCAGTGTTGGCATGTTGTCAAAAGAGGAATTTGGTTTTGAACAACGAAGAATGTCACTTTACGGTGATGAGGGGATAGTGCTTGGACACTTGGTGTCCAAAGAAGAATTCAGGGTAGACAAGGCAAAGGTAGAGGTTATCTCTCAATTACCCTACCCAACAAATCAAAGAGAAGTTCGAGGATTTCTAGGTCATGCGGGATTTTACCGAAGGTTTATCAAAGAATTTGCTCGCATAGCTAGGCCTCTCACTCAACTTTGCAGAATGATGTTCCGTTTAAGTTTGATGAACAATGCCAAGCAGCATTTGAAGCATTGAGATACAAGCTGACCAGCACACCGGTCATGCAAGGGCCAAACTGGAACCATCCCTTCGAAATCACGTGTGATGCAAGTGATTATGTTATTGGAGCCGTTTTGGGCCAGAAAGTTGGAAAATGAAGCCATGTTATACATTATGTCTCCAAGACATTAAATCAAGCTCAGAGGGACTATGATACAACAGAGAAGGAGCTTTTGGCCTTAATCTTCGCTTTTGAAAAGTTATGGCCGTATTTGCTAGGTTCGAAAGTTGTGGTCTATACCGCTCAGCACTCAAATACTTGTTGGGAAAGAAGGAGTCGAAGCCTAGACTGATACGGTGGGTGCTACTATTACAAGAATTCGATGTAGAAATCAAAGATAAGAAAGGAGCCGAGAACAAAGTGGCGGATCACCTTAGTAGGCTGATCGACAAAGGAGATGAACGACCCATCCAGGAAGCTTTCCCTGAAGAGCACCTTTATGTGGTCAACCAAGAGAGTTTATGAGGAGATGAGGGTGAACAACCTGAGAGTAGCCCGGAAAAGAAGGACGCGATAGGAGAACTATAGCACGTGGATCTAGTGAATTACATGTCAACTGGCCAGCTGCCTCCTATCGAACTTCTCAACAAGACTAAAAGAATGAAGTTGAAAAGTGAGAGCAAGTACAACTTGTGGGACGACCCCTATCTATGGAAGGTAGGGGTGGACTTTATAATTCGGAGATGTGTCCCAGACAATGAACAAAGGAGTGTGCTGGAGCATTGTCAGTCTTATGCATGTGGAGGCCACTTTGGAGCAAGGAAGACGGCATGGAAAATATTGGATAGCGGATTCTACTGGCCCAGTTTGCACCGTGACGCACACTTATTTTGAAACAATGTGAGAAGTGCCAAATGATTGGAGACATTTCTAGAATAGATGAGATGCCCCAGATTCCCGTGATAATTTGTGAAGTGTTCGACGTATGGGATATGGATTTCATGGGACCATTCCCAAGTTCCTACAGGAATAGCTACATATTACTTGATGTGGATTACGTATCAAAGTGGGTGGAAGCAAAGGCTACCAGGACCAACGAAGCAAAGGAAGTACAAATGTTTCTCAAATCCACTATCTTGAGTCAATATCGAATCCCAAAAGCAGTGATCAATGATCAAGAAACATATTTCTGCAATAGGCAAATTGAAGGCCTACTTAAAAAGTATGAAGTGCATCATATGTTGTCCAGTCCATACCTTCCCCAAACAAATGGTCAAGCTGAAGTGTCGAACCGATAGATTAAGAATATATTTGAAAAGACCGTAGGAGTCTCGAGAAAAGATTGGAGTATGAAGCTCGATGATGCGCTTTGGTCGTATCGAACGCCATACAAGGCGCCAATAGGAATGTCACATTACCGCTTGGTGTTCGGAAAGATGTGCCACCTTCAGATCGAGTTGTCGCACAAGGCTTATTGGGTTGTTAAACAAGTGAACATGGAAAGTAATAAGTGTGGGGACCAGAGGAGGCTACAACTGCAAGAGTTAGAGAAATTACGCTTGGAGGCCTATGATACCTCGGTGTGGTACAAGGAAAAGATGAAGCTATGCCATAATAAAAATATCCGCAAGAACGAGTTTCACGCTAGCTAGTTGGTGCTTATTTTTCAATTCAGGTTGAGGCTAATGCTTGGGAAGATGAAATCAAAATGGAAGGGCTAATATGTTGTCACTGAACTTAGAGCAAATGGAGCAGTGGAGATTAAAGCATGGAGAATAAGGCAGAGCCATTTGTAGTCAATGGCCAAAGATTGAAACCCTTCCTCAGGGCAGCTGACGCCTGTATGGTGGAAGAAATTCCACTATACACGGTTCATTCATTGGAATAAAAAATTAGAAAAGACTCGGAGCCTTACGTTGGCCAGCTGAAGCGTGCCTAATCAAGAACAGCATAAGAAGCCGAGGGAGTTATACATAGTAGTTAATTTCTTTTACTTTCCTAAGTTAATTTCTTTTACATTTTATCCTTTTTCTTTTATTTTGTGCAGCTTCGGCCATGCAAGCTATAAAATACCACGAGGCAAAGTAAAAGAGCCATTGGGTTGCAGTCAAAAATTCAAAAAGAGGAAGGAAATCATGGCCGCATGAAAAGCTGAACGTACCAAATCAAGTAAAGAATCAACGGCCAGGGGAAGAGATATGGGTGTATCCTGTAAAAGCAAAACAAAATCTGCAGCCTTAATGCGCAAATGGCCAACAAACTAGCCTGACGGATACCCTAATTCAAATCTCTTGAATTGCCATTTGCCCCCATTTCACCCATTCATCTCCACACTCAAAGCCGAAGCTATTTTAATCTTTCTCTCTGCAATTCTAAAAAAATCCCACTTCCAAACACCAAAGTTTAAGAAATATGGCACCAAAGCAATGGAAGCAGCTGAAGAGTTTGGAGGAGGCGATTCACTGCATCAGAAAAGGTTTGAGAAGTTTTACAATGCATGTGTGGAACATGGTCCAAAAGCCACCCGTGACACTAGAGGGAGCCACCCAAGAGGAAGAAAGAACAACACCACCTACAAGCCCAACTAAAAGCATGCAAGCAAAGGAAGAAGAAGAACCCAATCCACAATCGATCTCAACAAACCCAGTTCTTCGAAGTCCACCTGCACGTCGAAGCAGTCGCAACCAGTAACACGATATCTCCCCCTTAGTTTTCTTTTTTTTTTTTCTTCTTTTCTTTTCTTTTTAGTCATGTGTCTTTGAGTCGTTGTTGTTTGTGTGTCTTGTCTAGCTAACGATTTCATCCCACACCTTGGACACACCTTATTTCGTCTAAGTGTAAGGAGGGTGAAATTGTTCGCTAACTTTGTAGTCATCACTATACATAACCACCATTAAACTAGGTTGTTAATGGGTTCATAATCTGGTTAACAAATCTGATCGATTAGAGTATGATGAACTATTTTAAGTAATGCATCACCTTACTAAAAAGAGAAATCGAGCCAAGTGGAGCAGCCTCCACGCTATTTCTTTCTGAGAACCATTAGATAAAAGCATAATCTAGATATTCCAAAGTCAAGAAAAAATGGAGAATTATGAGAGACATAGGGTAACCACTTGAGCCTAATTCTTTCGAGTCATCACCTAAGTAAACACCCTAGAAGCCTTGATTGAACCGAAATCCTATTTTGTTCTTTAACCAGAAATATACAAAATGGTAATCACAGTACTGATAAACTGGGCTAAGTAAAGGTGCAAAAATTGGGCAAAATGTCAAAAGAGCAAAAACTGCAATGAAAATGAGAAAAACAAGGTAAAAAGAAAATAAAAAATTGTTATCTAGTAATTAGAAAAGAAACTTCATAGTTGTACACCTTAAGTGTAAGGAGGTCTGATTAGGCCAGATAACTGCCATTAATTTCGGTTGAAAACTGAGGAAATCACAACATATTCTGCACAAAAGGTGTTAAATTAGCGCAGGAGAACAAGGAATGTTGATATATGGGTTGGGGTTGAGCAAAAGTGATGGTGGTGGAAAGCTGAATAATGGAAATCATAAGCATTGAAGACCAACGAGCTGGCCATGTGACATGTCAACGAGAGGCAGGATCAGGTGCTAAACACTTTGATAAGATCACATTTAAGGAATTCTAGCCTCGGAATAGTATAAGGATTGTGATGGCGCGAGCACATGAAAAGATCTCGCACATACCCTAAGAAGCGGGTATATAAACTAGAGAAGATGCCAAAAAGACAGAGTTCGGTTCCATAAGTTCACCAACACAAATCCTAAGTGTTGGAGTTTCCGGGAGAGAGATGGGGAAGGCGTAGAGAGTTGCCATCGACTTTCCCAGAGAGCGACCTCAATCCTCGTTTCACCCAGCTCCGATCCTTAGACGCAGATCCTTAAGCCCTTGCGTTACAGTCACTTGTGAACAATTTGAAACATTTGAACAATTGTTGTTAGTAGTTATCATTTCAGTTTGATGTTAAATGGGTTTGTAAGCAAGACTTATCGTTTCATCTTTATGCTTTGAATATTAGTAGATAAATTATGTTTGCTAAATCTTGTTGCAAAGTAGTTTGAATAATGTAATCTTTTATGTTCTAAATGCTAAGTATTTAATCATGTTTGTTACTTTCATTGTTTAAGTATTATTCGTAGTGTGAGTCTCCATGTTTAATGCTAGACAATAGGATCTGTAGCTGCAACTTGTGGTTAAGTACTATGAATAGCTTATATGTTTTTGTTCATTATCTTCATCATGTTCGATATTGCATCTTGAGTATTTAGTGCTTACGATTTCTTTCCATGCGCGATTAAATGGTTCAGATAGGTAGGCTTTGATGGGGTTTTATTAAAATTCCATTGAAGGAATCCCCTACCCGAGATCTATCCAGGATTAATATGGGAAAATATTGCAAATTAATTCTCATGCAAATTCCTACAATACTAGAACGCATAAAAGCACATAGCATATAAAAGCGGAATTAAATCCTATTATCATGCTTTCTATAGGTTTATGGGAACTTACTTTTAAGTAGTCTCCAAAGACTGACGTTGGCTTGCTCATTCTCCACGAGACGAATTCCAACCTTGAATCTTATAGTTTGTTCCCAACTCCTAGGTGTATCTTTTGTGTGGACAAAACTTGAGACACCTAACAGAACTAGAGAAAGAAGACAAAAATCACACTTTGAGAGAGGGGGAGGGGGCGCCGATTTTTAGTGATGGGAGGAGAGGATTTTGTCTTCTCTTCTCTTCTATTTATAAGAGTATACATGGGCCAAACTAGGGATCCACGGAGAATTAGACTGGGTCTCACCCAATGGACTTCTCTTAATTAAATCAAGCCCAAATTTAATTAAAGTCCAATTGAAATATTAATTTATACCACTATAAAATTAATATTGCCTTACCCGTCCAATTCCAAATTACGAGAATCTGGGCTCCTTT
>JAYDZE010010337.1:0-10430 GCA_034509125.1 Monilaria moniliformis
ATTTTTAGAAGTTAAAAAAAAAGTTTCCCGTTTTGGGAATTTTATTGGTAGATCCTCCTAGATCCGGAAATTCGCCAAAAAAAATTATACATTCACCCTTCGGGATTAAGCTAATCCATTCGTGATCTTCTATGAGAGTTATCCATAAAAAATAAGCCATATTTAACATAAATATAAATGGAAAATTATTTTAATAGAATGACTCTTGTAGAACAAGGTCACCATTCGTCTTTCACTTTTTTTATGGTCATGGCCACATGTCATGATATGATTGAATGTTTTTTTATATATTTTCTATTTCTTTAATTTTCAGCTTTTGGTACATATTTTTCTTTCTTACTTTTTCTCATTTTTTTATCCTCCTTTCGTCTTTTTCATTTTTTTCTTTGATCTTTTTTCCTTCTTCTCTTTTTTTGTGTAAAATTTATCTTTATATTGTATTTCATTTTTTATGTTGTTTAATTTTTATCATGATCTTTTCTCTATATATATTTTATTTTTCAACAAGACTTCACTCATAAACTAATCCTCCTCTCACGTTTTTTCTCTTGCATTTTTGTTTTCACAAATTTGATATCATCATAATTCATGGATCCAAACCGTCCAAATTATAGTTCTTGGTTCCAAAAATTTCAAAATTATCCACATTCATCGGAATATCCTATATTTCTATTTTTCACTCTTAATTTGTAATTTGGTTTTTTTATTTTCTATTATTGTACTTCATTATTTTATTTTGTCTAATTTTATTTTGGATATTAATTTTATGCGCATAGTAATGTTTAGTAATTTTTACTATAAATTTAAAATAATATATTTTCTGTAATTTTTTAATATTTTTAATATATTAAAATTAATTATATTTCTATTACATAATTTAAAATATATGAAAAAGAAAATAATTTATTAGGTTAGGTTGAGGTCACGAATGGAAGTAGAAATTATATTAAGTTGGAGGTTGTGTACGTGGATGAGAGATAAATTAATATTTTATGAAAAAAGTTGAATTAGGTTGGGTTAGACAAGGGTCGCGGATGTGGATAGTCTTATGGAGCGGATACTGGAACTGGAACCGATGTCTTATTGGGTTATGGAGACGGTAAAGCTAACGTACGATGCACTGGGCATTCCCAAGCGAGAGGATGAGGTATATATCTCCGCATTGAGACAGAAGCTAACCTACGCACTCTCTTTAGAGATGAAACCCAAACATACTTGGATACTTTTTCCAAGGCTGCCTAGGCCCTTTCCTCAATCGCCATGGTTTATAGTCGGATGCTCATTCCTTAGTATCAAATTAACTGAGGCAAGACGACCCTCTGTCCCTCTTTCATGATTTCTCCTGGTTGGTGGTGGATGGTCGTTGAAATAAACATCCGCTATGGTAGAGGATTATCAATTCCAACCATGGTTATAAAAGTATTGGAGACTTTCTAAAGAGTAGCGACTGGGTGAGTAAGGACAGAGGGAAAGAAAGCATTGGAACCAGATCACGAACTTCAACTACTACAACACAGAAGTTCAAAACGTGGCCAACAGAGAAATGGAGATAAGAGTGGGAGATGTAGCCCAAACGAGATTTTGGGTAGATCATTGGGTTGATGATGAATGTCTCTGAAGTATGTTCCCTAGGCTTTTCTTACTTTCTGCCCAAAAAGATGACTTTATTATGGATATGGGAGTGTGTGAATGAAAAGTTTGGAGATGGAATATTCGGTGGAAAAGGAAACTCTTCGCTTGGGAGGAGGACTTAGTCAAAAATCTTCCAGTAGTCGTGAATCATGTGGCATTGAGAGTAAACACGAGGGATGAGAAAGTGTGGAAATTTAACAATTCTTGCTCCTTTCTGTTGCTAATTTTGTTTTGCAAGTGTTCAAAAAACTGGCAAATGACGACCCATTTACACAACAGGGATGGATGCCTTGGTTGGAGGAATATTGCCCCACCTCGCGCTCAACTCCATCTTTGGTTCATTCTGTAGGGGAAACTCAACACGAAAAACACACATGCAACATCTCCCAACAATTTTAGCCTATTTACTTTGATGTTTCGGATGTTCTTTTTGATATTTCAATATTATTTTTTTCCAATTATCAACTTTAAGGTGTTATGAATTTTTCTTTTTCATGTGTACATTTAATGACCCTCTTACACCAAATTAAATGAGGTTGTTTGAAGTTTTAAATACAATCCGAAAATTGAATGTTTCAAAAAATCTGATTCATTTTTAAAGCCAAACCCACGGTGGTGTAGCGACTATGGGCAACGGTGGTGTAGCGACTATGGCAGCCGTCGTGGGGCGGGGATGGTGGGGGATTTATTGGGCCAAAGCCGGGCATTTAGCGAGGAGAAATAATCCCCCATCAGTCGGGCTTCGGCAACCTCTCGTTTCCGGTGCACATACCTTCTGGTGTGTATAACAAAATTTTGTAAAGTCATAGTTTCTCTAAATAAAATTAAGAGTTACAAACAAAAGTGATAGTTATGGTGAATAAAAGTGACAGTTATTGATAGAAGCGTATTTGAGTGCACCTCTTATTTATTTCTTTATGTGAACTTTTCTTAATTTGTGTTACACTCATAATTATTTCTTATCTATTCTTTTTCCTTGTTTTAGTACATCATCTATAATGTATGTTTTAACGTGAAGACTCCAATGAAAACATCCGCCACCGTATATTTCCTAAAAGTGTCAATTATCTTTTGACACATCTACTAATTGTCATTTTTTTTTCTAACTCAATAGTAATTTAATATCAAATCCCAACATGACCCATTAAAATAAGGTTAGAGAAATCTCTTATATATATAATTAATATCAGGTGAATTTTCCCTTATCATATAAGAGATGCGGAATCTTCTTGCTGACTTAGGTTATTGTAAAGTAATATCTGTCACAATTCAGAAGACTGGAAAGTAATGAACTACATGTTGCCAAATCGTATAGATTATTTAATTCCAAAACAAGAAATAAGATGGTGAAGAGTTGAGGGAGCATGTGCATGGAGGCATAGGGTTAGTTGAGTCTCTTCTTTTGATGCACGAATATCATCAACTTTGCATTTGTTGTTACATGGGAGTTTCTCTTCCAATGGCTTTGGAATGAGAGTACAATCATAATCCTTTAAATATATATATTACTACAAACATCTATCTGTATATATATACAGATATCCAAGTTGTCCTCGTGTGTGTGGAACTGGAAGTATGTGCGCACACACTTTTTTATTTGAGAAATGGGTACTATAATTTATATGTATTTTTCCTACAACTCAGATGTATAGAAAAGTAAAGTAAAAGTTGATCTTTATATGTATTTGTTTTTGAAGTAGTGGGTTATGGCGAATCATTTGTTGTATTATTCTTGAGTAGGCTGAAATCCAATTCAGTATTGGGATACGTACTCAAGTTACGAACTGGAAATATTTGATGAAAATAACAAAATAATTTTAGACATTAATTAATTGATTTGATAAGATATAAAACTTAATTTGCAGAAAATTCCAACTTTGTAAATATGAAATTATGAAATATTTACAAATAAATGAAGCAACTAAGGGCATCTGCATTGGCAAGGAATTGTCCCGTCTCGGCAGAACGGGCGGTGGCGGGCCGCGCTGCAGGAGGATGGGCGGGACGGGCGTCGCGAGGCGGAGGGAAAGATGGGCGTCCCACCACGCGCCTCTCGCCTCCATGTCCAATGAGATTGGCGCGTGTTGCCCACTTGTTGCTTCTGCGAGTGGGCGATGGTTTAGACAGTTTTTAATTTTTTTATTTAATTCGAAAAATCAGAAGAAAAAAAAATATCCAACGGAAAAAAATGGCTAGTTTCAAAAAAATAATTAATCCTCTCATACTACTATAAATACACCTTCCCTCTACACTTCAATTCCACACAAATTTATCCTATTTTTCTATCTTCTTTCTTCTTCTTCTTCTTCGCATAGCTTCCGGCAAAATGAATCCATACTACTTTGGCTCCGACTCCGAGGATTCTGACGATGAGAATGCGAAGCAACTTATGTCCATGTTTTAAGCGGCGACTGCAAATTATTATTTGCAGCCTCCTCTGACGGATCCTCCCGTTGTACACACCAGAAGGTATGTGCACCGGAAACGAGAGGTTGCCCAAGCCCGACTGATGGGGGATTATTTCTCCTCGCTAAATGCCCGGCTTTGGCCCGATAAATCCCCCACCATCCCCGCCCCACGACGGCTGCCACAATTTTCCTCTCTTTTGCGGTAGTGTTAACAATGCTCTCGGGGTTCGTTTTTCAAGCTCTTCTATGTGAGTGTGTGAACGCTTGCACTGCACCTATAGATGACTTGTACAGAACCTATAAGTCGTTTGCACTGAATTTATAGCGCAACAACTTATAAGTTCATTGCAAGTCACTATCTAGTGCAAGCATTCTCATATTTTTATTAATAAGAGATTTTTATTTGAACCGAATCTCATGACAAGTATATAACATATATGTATATTAGTTTGTACAATTTAATGAGTATGGATATTGTACATGTGCAATCTACTAATGACATATATTAGAAGATGTTTATTGTGAGAGAAAGAGAGATAAAGTTGTTTATTTTCTTAAGAGTGTGTTATCTTTGATTGAAAATGGTGTAATATATATATATATATATATATATTCACTCCTTTTACATTCTTTTCACATATTCTAAAGTATAGATAAAATTTTCAGATAAAATGAAAAAAAATAATCCAAACAACCTTTTTCCCTCATTTTCACCATAAAGAACATGATATTAAAAAATGTAAACCACTAAAATATGATAAATTTGTTTCATCTTTTCTTATCCCCCATTTTCCTTTGATAAATCTGCAACCAATAAGAACAAATCCTAATACAAATTAAGATTTAATCAATAGGCATGAACCGAGGGGAATTATTTATCAAGCTCGGAAAGTTGGTTAAGCTAGGTTGTTGCAAACCCTACTAGAGGGCCTAGCTCTCTCTCTCTCTCTCTCTCTTTGTATTTGTTTATTTGAAGATGATGACATTCTCTGAAGGAGTTTAAAAAGTTTATTGTACTAAATTTAGTATTTAACTAAGTTTAAGTACAATAATTATATTTGAGTGAAACTGCTTGAAAAAATAATCAGTAATTAATTAATTATAAGCTATTAGAAGCTTTAAATTAATTAATGGATGTTCGATGTTTCAAATATGGTGATTAGACTAGTCTAATACAAGGCCGATTCAAACATGAAGTAAATGGGCAGTCAATATTAATCTCTAGTGGAATGAATTAATATTAATAATTAATTATATTCTAGGTTAAACATAAGGAATTAATTCATAGTTTGGCCTGACTTTATTCCTTGTATTTGATCCCTTGACTGGCCCACCTTGCCTAATTTGAGTGGAAAAATTGTCCTTATGGTATAGAAAGCCCACCTAATTTTTTTTATTAACTAGATATAATTAAACTCTTTAATCAGAAATAATTATATATTACATATAATTCTATTTTGGATATATATTAATAATTATCATATTAGACTTTCCTAAGCCCATCATGCTAATAATTAGACAAAATATATAGAGAGAGATAACTAAAGGGGGACATACATAGATACACGCATATGGTTAGATTTTTCACTCTATTTTCTATAGTCTTTTGTCCACGTAATATCAGAAAATAAAGCTGTAGGATATAGTTTAGAAGATTGAATCCAGAGTCAACGATCGACAACCATTGCCACAGTTATCAAGTAAGTGATTCTAACACCTGTGTGGTGCAGTTAAATTAATTAGAAGCATGTCTAGAATTCATACTTGTTAAATGATACTTAATGAATACCGGAATAGATCCTAAGTCAACTCGGATCCATGATAAAGTATACAGTTCCTTCAATTGGTATCAGAGCTTAGGATAAGATTTTTGGCTCTATTGGAATTAATTATGTACAGCTAGTAATTGCCCATTTAATTAATTTAATATGATGTTTTTCGTTCTTCATGACTTTGTTGTTTTTCGATAGGATGTGTCATTTTTTTACTTTTATAATTATTTTTCACCAAGAGAAAATCCGTGGTTAGATTAGTTTTTAGTTGTATTTTGTTTTTTTTGAATTATCTGTAACTATACAAAGAACGAGACATAGAACAGATGAAGACGAAAGAGGCACAATGTGTGGCAGCATGTCCACCGTCCGATCATGAGTAGTAGCAGCGAACAAGAATGACATGTTGCTTGACGGGGTGCGCCTTTCGCACATGCCCTGTGGAAGCAGCTCTTAGCGGCACGACATAGGCAGCATGCCACAGTGTCGGGCGCGCAAAGCACGTCGGCCGCACACGGTGGCCAGCGAGCATGCCGCACCTCGGCGCACATCGCATCAGTGCGAGAGCGCTCGTGGGCGCATAGAAAATGCATTGTGCGTGCACGCGAGCGACGAGATGGGCCGACGGGCGTTGTATGCAAAAGCACTAGTCGGCGAGCGTTCGACAGCACCTACCAGCCCTACGCAACCAGCGCGTGCGAGGGACAGGCGAGCGCGGTGGGGTGTCTCTGCACCCTGGGCACGACGGGTCACACAATAGCAAAGGCCTAGCGATCAGTAGCGCCTGATGGGGGTGTGCGATATCTCAATTGGCTCGATGGAGCGTTGGCGCACAAAGCACCCGACAACACCCGACGGGTGGTCTGACCAGTTCCTGATGACAAGTCGAATGTTGTGGGGCCGAGCCTACGAGCCTATTTTTAGGCGAGCCCGGCCTATACACTTGTATGCGAGGGGTTTGAGAATAATATTTTTAAGTGATATGGTCTTCGTGAGTATGTTAATTCAAATGATTTATTTCTAAGGGTCAAATTTGTGGTCACTACTTAGATATCATTATAAATACAACTTCTGAGAAGTCCATTCCTATTAATGATATGATCTAATTTAAGATCCAACTATTAATTCATTTGTAATAAGGTTAACTTGATACTGATTCATATGTAAACGTCCACATAAAAGTGGCTTGCATATGCTTTTCTCAGGCTGTTGGAGATTTCATACAAAATATTGTTTCAACACAAGGTTGTAATATTTAATGATTCAAATTTATGTAATTGTATGTAACTTGTTTTATTTGCTTTAAATTCTGGATATGACTATGTCTTTTATTCATATTTTTCTCGCTCAAAAGCCCTTAACCGAGCCAAATTATGTTGAATGGAAACGTAGTATAGAATACATTCTCATCGTTGAGGGTCATGAATTTATGATTAATTTTCCGCCATCTGTTGCATTAGTGAATGAGTCTACTAATGAGGAAAATGAGAACTATTCGCAATGGCAAAAGTCTAATGAGGTAACGAAGTGTTATATGATGACGATTATGTCTTCAGAATTAAGACGCTGACATTAGGGCATGACTGTATTTAATAGCTGGTTCAACCTCAACCAAACTTTTGGTAAAGTAGATAGGGCTACTTGGTTCAACCTAATGAGTCAACTCATAGGAAAAAGAATGATAGATGGACAATTTGTGAGAGAGCGTGCCACAGACATGATTCACCTCATGGACAAGTTTGACTTGGTTGAGAATGGTTATGATGGCGAAGCCAAAGTCGACAACATTCTCAGCTCGCTTCCAAAATCCTTTGTGGGTTTGAAGATCAAAATTTTTATGAGCAACAAGATAAATATTCTAGAAGAGTAACTAGAGGAGCTCATGAGAGCACAATAAATGTTGGATGCGGCTGTTGGATTATCATGTACTGTCAAATGGGACAAAGTTACTAGGGATAGTGGGAGCAACAACGATGAACTTGGTGAGGGCAAAGGTTGATGTTGTGGCTGTTGAGTAGTCGAAAAGGTTTATCTATCTTCATGCTTTAATAGTTTTAGTTTTGAGAAATGTATTATACATACCAGATTTCTAGCAAAACTTCATTTCAGTTTCTAAATTATATTTAGATGTTTATTCAATTATTTTTTATAGTGGTGTTTCTATTTTGAGAAATAACGAATTAATCTGCCTGGTGGATTGATGAATTCTCTCTATACTATTACTTGCTCATATAATACATTGACGTTAATTGCATCAACATCCTCATCAAACCATAAGAAAAGAAAATAACATTTTCAAGATAATCTAACATCCTTAGACTATGTGATCAATCTAAAAAGGATTGAAAGATTTATGGGTGATGGTATGTTGGACTCCATCCAAGTAGAACCATTTTCAACCTACAAATAATATTTAAAATGAAAGATGGTGACTAGGTCATTCAAGGCAAACTGTTAGAGTTAGTTCACTCTAACTTGTGTTGATCTATGTCCACTTAAACTTGTGAATGGTATTAGTACTTTGAGATACAGATACATTTACCTGCTACACTGCAAGTCTGAATGCTTTGAGAAATTCAAAGAGTTCAAGGTAGAAGTGGAGAAGAAGCGGGTAAATATATCAAGTCACTGCTATCTAACTATAGTAACGAATACCTCATTAAAGAGTTTAAGCGATACTTGACAGATTATGGGATTACGTCCCAGTTAACAATATCTGGTACACCCAAACATAATGGTGTAGCTGAGAGAAGAAATATGAATTTTCTAGAAATTGTTAGGTTGACGATGAGTTATGCAAGTTTGCCAATATTGTTTTGGTGATATGTCTTGGAAACATCAGCTTACCTTCTAAATCTAATACCATCTAAACTAGTATCAAGTACTCCAATAGAATTATGGTCAGAGCGCAAATTCAGTTTGCACCATATTCGAGTTTGGGATAATTCAGCACATGTGTTGAACAAGGATGCTGATAAGTTGGATTCTAGGACAAAAGTAAAGTTGTTTGTAGGATATCCTAGGGTAAAAAAAAAGAAGCTAGTTATTACTATAGTCCTAAGGATCAAAAGGTCATTGTTAGTACCAATGCATGATTCTTAGAAGGGGACTTTATTAGTAGTCATCAATCACCTGTGACATTATCCTTCTAGAAATTAGGGATAATACTACAGTCCAATTATCACAATCAAGTGTACAAGTTGGTATACCACAAGATACTACACAAAATGTCGACACATCAATACCACCACAACTTAGACGTAGTGGGAGGGTTGTTAAACAACTTGATCAATTCATGTTCTTGGGAGAGTCTTTGGACTAGGTCTCGGTAGAAAAAAAGAAACTCGATCCAGATGGCTACAAATGAGCTATGGTGGATAAAAATGCTACTCACTAGAAGAAATCTATGGTTTTGAGTTAAAATCCATGGATACTATGACTGTATACCAGAAGATTGAACTACTAGGTGGTTGTGATGCCATAGGGTGTCGATGGGTATACAAGTGCGAGAGAGAGATTCAGATGTAAATGTCGTAGAGTTTAAAGTAAGATTGGTGGCGAAAGGTTATCCTCAAAGGGAGATTAGACTACGATGAAATCTTCTCGCCAGCAGCCAGACTTAGATCTATTTGAATACTCGTTGTCACAGAAACACATATGGACCTTGAGGTTTGGTCAATGGATGTCAAAATTGCTTTCCTAAACGGCTACAAAAGAAGGTATGGACATCTATATGCAGCAACTTGAAGGATTTGTGAAAAAATGTGAAGAGCACCTTGTGTGGAAATTGCAAAAGATAATTTATGGAGTTAAGCAAGCTTCAATGTCATGGAACCAACAGTTTGAACCAATGTGACAATGAGAGTTGTGTTTACCAGTATGATGTAGATAGCAATATAGTTTTTCTTGTACTATACGTAGATGATATTATTCTTTTGGGGAATAATAAGAAGCTATTATCAGATATAAATCAATGGTTACCTGAACAGTTTTAAATGAAGGATTTAGGTGAAGAAGCTTATATTATTGGGATCAAAGTCATAATCTATCGCAACAATAAGATGATAAGTCCTTCCTAAGCATCCCGCGTTGATACTGTCATTACTTGTTTTAGCATGCAAGACGCCAAGAAAGGATAGCTACCCTTTCGACATGGCGTGCATTTTTCTAAAGACATGTGTCCCACATATCCAAACGAGATAAAGTAAATGAAGATAGTAAGTACCTTATGCTTTAGCTGTAAGTAGCCTCATCTATGCCATATTGTGCACGAGGCCTGATATTTGCTATGCAGTTGGCATAGTTGTTAGATATTGGTCCATCGAAGAAAATGTCACTAAACTAATGTTAAGCATATAATCAAGTACCTGAATATGACTAGGGATTATAGATTGGTTTAACAAGCACTCCAATATGCACTCCAATACATCTTTATTCTCTTTCGGGAAAATAGAAAATAGAAAAGAAATAGGTTCTTTGATTAATTAACTGAAGTGGTAGTACATGTATGATACATTTTGCTTGGTCAATGAAGAACTTTTAGGCTATGTTTGGGAGCTTGGAATTGAGAGCTTGGAATTGGAATTGGAGACTCCAATTCCAATTCCATTGTTTGGTA
>JAYDZE010010348.1:0-10429 GCA_034509125.1 Monilaria moniliformis
GATGAAGAAAAAGTGGTTGGAGAGATAAAAAGTGGTGGGTCCTAGTGGTATAAGTTGTAAATAAATTGATGTTTAGAGGTATTGTATTGTGAGAAAGTTTCCATAAATGGAATGGGACTACTTTTGGTGGATGGACCAAAATGGAAAAATGAGACTATTTTTGGTGGACGGAGGGAGTATTAAAGTATGATCAAGAAAGTGTTTGATCACCCTATCTATCTAGAAATTCAAGAATATAGAAACTGTGAATTATTAGCATTTCCTGTAAAGCTTGTACCAGACGTTCAACTCTTACTATTTCTTATTATTTAAAGGATAACAAGGATAGGTAAATTTGTTGGAACTCAAGTTTAGACTTTATGATGGATCAAATCCGTTCAGATATTCGTCGGCGTCGACTGTTGCTATGCTCAAGGAAAGAGCTGTGGCAGAGTGGCCAAAAGGTTAGCTTAACTCTTCAAAAAAATAAGCTCTCTTTGAACTTTGGTGCTTGAACAAGGGCTTGTTTTATTTGATTTTATTGTGTTCTTATATTCCATTTTTCTTTTGGGCGTTTGATTGAGGGAACATACAGTAAACTATTTAGTGAAATTTAACTTTGATTATTTTAGTAGTAATTAAAAATATGTTTGAGCTTGTACCAGGTCAATGCTAACAGGGCAATACGTTCAACTCTTATTATATAAAAGATAACATAAGTAGGTGTTTATCAAATTTATTTGTTATTTCGGGTATTTAGGGTACTCGATTATCTGGGTGCAGATACCCGAATCGGGTATTCGGGTACCCGATTGCTATTTCGGGTCGGGTGTGGGTTAATTTTTTTTCTTGATTTCAGATTTTTTTTCTTGATTTTGGGTGCGGGTACCCGAAATTTTGGGTCGGATACCCAATTGGACACCCCTAAGCCCCGTAATAAAATCCATCGTAACATCGGTCCATACACTTGAAGGAATAGACAATGTTTGCAAGAGGTCTCCTAGTGGTTGAGTGGAATACTTAGTGAATTGACAAGTAACACACGAAAATACAAAACGAAGGACATCAGCGTGCATTTTCGGCCAGTAAAATGAAGTAGCGACACGACAAAATGTCCGATCAACACCCGTATAGCCAGTCCAGGGTGTTGTGTGACATTCTTGCAATATGCTGGTTTTAACGGATGAGATGTTGCCAACGCAAATACGATGCTTAAAATAGAAGACCATCATGGGTGGAGAATGGGAATTGGAGTTCACCCTTGATGGCAAGTTGATGATAGTGTCGAAGGTCTGGCAGAGAGTGATTTTCAAGTCGGAGGGTGGCCAATAATGTCGGGGTGGTTGGGAAAAGGTGGCCAAGCAATGTCTAGCATCTATTGCATCCTCACAGTAGGATAGTGCGTCGGCGACTCGACCAGATGAGCCTTGCTCAAACTCAATTGAAAATTGGAAGCCTACGAGCTTTCACATGTAGAAGTGTTGATCGGGCATTTGTTATGACCTGATGAAGGAGTTCACAAAGACTCTGTTGGTCGGTGCGAATGAGAAAGTGGCGTCCTAGGAGGTATTGCCTCCATTTCTGCACCGACTCGACGATGGCATATAGCTCGAGATGATAAGTCGATGTTGTTAGGGTATATACTGAAAAGCAAGCTTCAAGCTGCTTTGTATTTGTAAACCTTATTTCCCAATATATGAGAAGATTAATATTTTGTCACATTGGTTTGCATTTTTATACTTTGTTGCCTTACAAACTGTTATGATTAAGCAAACATGTCTAAGTCTTCTGCACTATAAACTAAGTGGGTGATCAGGTTATCACTGAAGGTCTCTCAATCGATTTCTTACAGAAGAAAAGCTAAAGTTTCAACCTAAATAGACTTAGACAATCTATCGTGAAAGGACGTAGCGTTAGTCCAAAAGTTTAATAACCTTGGTAAACAAATGACACTGGTGTGGTATAGCACTGAACGGATTCACGTTGAGATAAGTCTTTATTGTTGATTACTGAAAGACGAGGTCTCAGTGATTATTTATTTCTTAACCTTTGTATGTAACATTGAGCATATGATATTGATTATGCACTGCTTTGATTTATCAAAAGGTGCAGGTTTTTCGTAGCCCAAGAATCCTAATATCTTGGGCAGCTGTAATTAATATCTAGAGGTGCTAGGATCGTTATTTCACTTAATTGTGTCCCGGGAGAGTCCGGGTTGATAATATCCCCAAGAGAGATCAATAAAGGTTTTATTATATAAAGTCTGACTGGCTTGGAATTTATTCCAAAGTATAATACATAATAAATTTTGAACTATACCACTCTTGGTAAAATATATTAATTAATTAAAGTCAGCAGCAGACTTAAATTAATTAATGCATATTAGAATCTTAAACATGAGTAATAAATTAATTAAAAATGAAGCCTAGACTTTTTGTAATTTGGATTCGGACATGTAAGCCAATATTAGTTTTTATAGTGGTACAAATTAATATTCTATTGGACTAAATTGTGGCTCAATTTAGTTAGTCAAAGCCCAATAGGGAGGCCCAGTCCAAATTTCTTTGGATTCCTAATTTGGCCCATACATATTCTAGAAATATGAGAGAACGAGAAGATAAATCACAACATTTACACACATAAAATTTCGCCCACTACTAGGGTTCAAAATTCTCAAACCCTAGCCTTCATTTTGTGTTTTCTTCTCCTTTCTCTAGTCCTATAGGTTTGATAGTATTTTCCCACATCAATATTCAAACATAGGAATTGGGAACAGATTAGAAGTTATAAGGTTGAGAATTTAAGATCTAGACGTGGAGAAGGAGTAAGCCAGGGTATGATCTTTGGAGATCAACATAATTGATTCGCATTCTAGTTAAATAGGATTATCTGAAATGTATTATGTTTTTCTTATATTATCTTAGAAAGATCTCGGGTAAGGTATTCCTTCATTGGAATATTCAAACCCCAACAGATGCTGCTGCGTGTTGATTACCTATTTTCCTACTAAAGTATGTAATATGATGATCATCATGGAGGAGGACAACCCTTATATAGCTAGCGGATGCATCGGTCTCGATCACGAACAATTTATTAAAATTCGGCAAATGGAGCACTGGAGGGGATTGCATCGCCACCTTGAGGACTCTAAATGTTGAAGCAGCCGCCACATCATTCCATTTAAAAGAAATGGAGCAATAGTTGGGCACAAACCATCGATAATAGCATGTTGACCCCAAAACCAGCGAAGTTGGTGTACCAAGGTTGGTGTTAGCCAAGTGGACATCGCTGATAACTTACCGGGTCGGCTCGAATGAAGCCCGCAGAAATGACGTGTCCTAGGTAGGATATGGTGTCCCTACAAAACAAACACTAAGATAACTTTACAAAGAAGTTATTAGCAAATAATAACTGCAGTGTTTGGTGCAAGTGGTCGACGTGTAGCTCGAGTGTGGCACTGTAGATAAGTTTATCGTCGAAAAAGACGATAATAAACTGTTAGAGAAAAGGTTTGAATAAGCAATTCATGCACCTTTGGAATATAGATAAGGCGATAGTCAAACCAAATGGCGTAACCAAAAACTCATGGTGGCGATCGTGTGTCCAAAATGTTGTTTTGTAGATATCACGATCTTGCATCTGAATTTGATGGTAGCCGAAACGAAGATCGAGCTTCATGAAGAAGTGGGCTGCACATAGCTTGTCAAAGAGTTCATCGGCTGTTGGTATGGGGAAGTGACCGGGGAATGGTGGCGGCGTTTAGCGTGCAGTAATCCTTACAAAATCGAAAGCTCTCATCTTTCTTCTTGACAATGAGACGATGATGAAAAAGGGTTGGTGCTCGGTCGGATGAGGTCTTGCGATAGCATCTCGCTCACCATATTTTCAATTTCTGACTTTTGGAAATAGAGGTAGCGGTAAGGCCAGCCGTTGATCGGTTTGGTGCCTGATTGAAGAAAAATGTGAGGATCGAACATGTGATGGGGGCAAAGTGATTGAGGCGGCTGAAAAACATCCAGGTGTGCTTCAAGAAAGTTTCGAATGGAATGTGGGAGATTGGTGGGAAACTGTAGTGACTCACTATAGAGCATCAATATCTCATAACACTTAAAGATGGAGTCGGCTGTATACAAGGAATATAGGGTGGTTGAGAGAAACTAGACATGGGGTTGAGGCATCACCATGTAGACAAATGTGATTGTCTTCTCATTTAAACTCCATCGTAAGTTGCGCATAATTTTGCGCGACTTTACCAAGCATTTGCAGCCACTGGACGCCGAAAATAATATTTGGCCCGTGATTGGGCAAGACGAATAAATCCATTGTGAATTTGGAGCCTTGCATGGTTAATGGTATGGCGGGTTACTATTTCGAGCACTTAAGGTAATCATTGTTGCCAACATAGATGTGAAAATGGGCGATGGACTGAACTAGAAGCTGCATGGATTCTACTAAACGGGGGTGAATGAAGTTATGAGTACTCATCCCTTCAATGAGGACGTGAATGGACGTTGTGTGGATGGTCCCTTGAGACGTAGCGAACCCGGGTGCGTTGTGCTAGAGAGACTGTTCAACATGCTCTTCTTCAGGTTCGGAACTAAGTGGCTGGTAGTCGTCGGTGTCGGAATCCTCAATACTAAGTAGCAGTAGCAATCTTGACTGACAACGATGTGTTTGTGACAACTTTTGGTCGTACCAATAGCAGAGTTCTTGACGTCCTTTGCAATTTTCTCTGTGGCGGTAATGTGTTGCATGTCGGTGGTGTCGGAGCGTGCATGTGGTGGTCTCGTGGTCGATAGTGGTGGTGTAGTAGGCGTCGATGACACGGGATGTGCCGATGTGGCGGGCTGTGGAGTGGACCAAGAGCGGCAGTGAGGAACGGAGAATGTCGTTAAGGCATCAGACTGTAGAGCGAAGAGCTCACATGCAGGTTCAGACACCATCGTTAGAGTATAAGGGTGCCGAAGTTGAGGTTTGAGCCCTGAGATGAAGACTGAGATTAGAGTGAAATCAGAGACGCCAGTCACCTTGTTGATGAGACATTCGAACTGCGATGGATATGCTAAGACGGTTGTGGTTCGGCGAGGTTTGGAGAAGGCACCCACATAATCCTTGAAGTGATCTAGGTCGAAACGGACACGTACTTGAAACAACAAGTCCTCCCAAGATTGGATGGGGCCATTGCCGCACATCCACTGCAGCCAGTCGGAGGCCTGACCTTCCATACATAAGCCCACAAGGCGAAAGCGTTAGTCATTAGTGGTTGCGTAAAATTCGAAATACTATTCGATATCGAAAATCCGTCCGGCGGGATCTTGGCCATCAAATTTAGGCATATCGAAGCAAAGTTGAGGGCCTTGAAAATAAGCAAATTCAGGAAGGTTGGAGGTGTAATTGTCCGTGATAGTAGGGGGGAAGGCCGTCTGTATGGGGGAAATGAGACCGAAGGTGGGCGGAATGGTGGCGATGTATAAGCTTGTGAGAGTGAGGGTGGTGGTGGTGATGGACTGTATAGGGAGATGAGTTTATCGAAGCGGTGGGCAAACATATGGGCGAGGGATTCAATTTTGAAACTGGTGGATAGTTGCATATTATCGAGGTAGTGTTGAAGTGGCGTGGGTATAATAGAAGATTGATCATTTGAGTGATGGGTGGAGGACAAGTGAAGATTAATTGGAGGGATGGAGGCTGAGAAGTTACCATGTGAGGAAGAAGGTTGAAGAAGAGACACTGATGTGTTGGAAAATGGCTAAAAGCACCAAATGCTAGGGATGGAAGTGTTTTGAGAAACTTCTAACTCCAGGCAGTAGAAAACAAAATGTGGAACACAATTATGAAAGTAAAGTAATAGATAATATTTCTCATAATCTCCAATGAGAGGATTACAGTCAATATATAGATACAACTAAGTAGAAAGACTAAACACGAGCTAGCACTAACTAAAGAAATAAGAAAACTACCAACTAACCAACAAATCCTAGAATCTTGAAGATAGGTTAGATTTTTGGTCGTGCGTAGTGGTCGTGCCATTGCCATTACTGACTTGGTCTAACGGGCTCGTGTAGGATTATGGTTTGGGTTTGGGCTTGGGCTGTTGTTCGTTGCTGCTACAGCTCGACTTGAATGTGTAACAACTTCCGTGCCGACTCATCGGCCTATACCCACTAGTATGTGTCTTGTAATCGGCAATCAAGCTCAAATGCCGGTAGTCAATCTTCACCCCATAGATATCAAACACCTGTTTCACTTCCCGTGTTCAGCTCAGCACCGCATGCATGTTGTTTGAGTAGAGACAGCTCAGGTCGAGGTCATCATGCATCTCCCAGAGTGACTTCAAGTCCACACCCGATGCCTTCATTGCCTAATACAATGTGTCATCTGCATCCGCTTTCATTCTGTTCTCGCCCCTCTTCGGCTTCTTGGTGTCGTTCCAGATCATTATTTTCTAGTGGTGTTGTATTGTACTAATCTACATTGGCTCATCTATGAAACAGTTGGAAGAAATATTTAGTTTCATAAGCAAAATAGTTCAAGAAAACATTGAGTATGATTTGATTAAGAAAATATCACCTGGGCAAGCAAAATATGAGTCTCATTGGAAAATCAGAGTGTACTTCATACGACAATCCTTTGCATTCCAACTTGACAACACACTTTATTTTCTTACTGGAAAAACCTTTTCCTGAATAAAAACCTTTTCCCGATGTGCCGCTACCTTCATCGGCATTTTGTTCGTCTTTCTCGTCGGAGTGTTTGGTTTCATCATATTTGCTTGTATCCGTATCCTCAAGACCTTCTATGTCGCTCTTCTTTTTCTCTGTATCTGCAGATTACTCGTCTTCACCATGGTCGACATCAGATCCATCACCATAGTCCATTTCATCGGAAGCTCGTTGCATTCTCTTATGTGCATCTGAATCGAGGTCATCTTGTTAGAACAGATTATACATGTTGAATAAGAACGATCTAAAGCGGAAGCGTACCCGAATTCATGTTCGTCATTCGTTATAGGATTGATTGTCTTTCAATTGTAAACGTTCAGAGAATTATCGAAGTTCTCTTATATTTGATTATATCGATAGGAATATGATCTATCGACGATTTATGCGTTTCACTTGGGGACTATAACCCGTTATTTACAAATAAGTCCCTAAGATTTCTCATAACTTCAATTTCACCCATAATAAATAGAAGTTATACAAAATGGTATCTGCACAATAGTCCATATACTTTTATAAATGATCGTTCGACCCTCATAATTATATAAGCTTATTGGATCACTTAATTGGGTCGTTTGATAGATAGTGTCTAATATACGATCCTCTAACGAATTATGTTGGACCATAATTGTATGTTCCAACAAATCTCCCACTTGGGCTAACATAAAAGTTACCAAATAATCGTATATTACCAAAGTTGCGTATTTACTATCTATATCAATCATTTCATCCAATCTGGTCTACTAAACACGTTAATACAGAACCAAAGAAGTTTAAGTCACAACATGAATACATGACAAAACTCATCAGTGATCACATATATTAACACATATAGCAACACAAATTAAAATACAGATGTGCAGCATGGAAATTACATGTTGTATGATCTAGTGGATAATTATTTCCAACTAGTCCTCTGAAGTCTTGAGTGAGATCAGAGATTACCAAAGTATAATTCAAAGTAAATGAAACCAAAACAACTAAATGTACACATTAACTGAAACTGAATGTCATCCCATAGATGAACATTTAACTCCCACTAAACCAAAGTATCACAGGACCGAACGCCCATGTGAGAAACATGCTCATGAAAGACCGATGGTTGTAAACCTTTAGTGAAGGGATCTGTGAGCATGGAAGTTGTTCCTAAATGTTCAATTGACAATTGTTTACTCTGAATCCTATCTTTAGCAGCGAAGAAGTTGATGTCTATATGTTTGGACTTCAATGAGCTACTATTGTTATTGGAGTACATGACTGCAGACTTGTTGTAACAAAATAACTCAAGTGGTCTTTCAATACTGTCCATTATTTGCAGTCCTTGAATAAAATTTCATAGCCAGACTCCTTGTGGGGATGCCTCAAAGCAAGCTATGATTTCTGCTTCCAAAGTAGAGATGGCTATAAGTGTTTGCTTAACACTTTTCCAAGAAACAGCCCATCCAGCCAGCATAAACACATAACCTGACGTGAATCGACAACTATCTTGGCATCCCGCAAAATCATAATCAGAATACCCAATGATCTCAAGCTGATCCGATTTTTTCTAAGTGAGCATATAACCTTTGTTCTCTGCAGATATCGCATAACGCGTTTGACTGCTTTCCAATGATCCATATCAAGATTACTCAAATATCTGCCAAGCAGGGCCACTATGAATACAATATCCCGACACGTACATACTTGTGCATACAGAAGACTTCCCACTGCCGAAGCATAGAGAATTAATTCTATATCATTTTTTGCAATTTCATTTTCAGGGCATTGACTTAAACTTAATTTGTCACATTTGGGCATAGGGGTATCTTCTGGTCTACAGTCTGACATTCCGAATGTTGCCATATCCACAAAGTTATCAAATCTTGGTTAGTTTTTTAAAAAATTTATATTCATATAGTACAAACATGTTATCTAATCTATCTCAAATTTAGGATATTTATTTTATCATAATAAATAGATATTTCAATGAGAATGACAAACACATAATTAACTACAAAAAAAATTTCTTGACGAAAAAATAGAGATTTTTTAGGTGAAATTTGGCAAATGGTGTCTTTTAAAATGGAAAGCGGCACAACAGTTGTTGTCTGAAAGTGGAGAAAATATCAATTATATTGTATAATATGTTAAATTTTGTTATCTCAAATAACTTAATACTAGTTCACGGTAACTAAATTATAATTGATTATAGTGGACAAAATTTGTATCAGCCCAATAATTAAAATTATACGGCCCAACAAGTTTTCTCGGCCAAGCAGCCCACACCATTATTATGTAAATAAGCTTGTAGTTAGGCCCACACACGGGGGATACACGGGTCCGTCTTGTCAAAGCCTAGAATAGGCGGCTACTTGGTGGCTAAGTGAAGAAAGAGTCGTGTGAGGCTCGTTCCTGAAGAACAAGAGATGTAGGGCTAGAACACATGTTCCAAAGAAACCATAGTCGTCACGTATCCATCATATGTATAAATGACCTTACTAGATCAAGAATACAAAATCATTCGTACTTACTTGCACTCTCACATGTTCTCTCTCACGATCTCTCACTCACGTCTCTCTCGTACTCTTTCTGTCTCCATGCTCTCAACCTCCTAGAGTTCTATCGCTCGACTAGCCTGGACGGCCGTCGCCCTTCATCTAACTGTGATTTATCGTGCTCATTCCGATCAACTAGAATGATTGGATTGACCGAATAATTCACTTATTATTGCTTTATTTACCTTTATTCAATACTTTTATGCATTATTTACGTTCATTACGTCGATTATTCTCAACTATTTACAAACTTGAGAATTGGAGGTCCTTCCATCAACACTCATTAGTGCTCCTAGGAGGGCTGTAATGTTACTTGTAATTTCATATTACTAGTGCCCGTCTAATAGGATGCTTTCGACGTTTGTTCCGTAATTACTTGAAATGGGAGAAAATATGTCACTTATATTGTAGAATATGATTAATTTTTTTTAATTAAAACACCAATGAGTCTCAAATAATTTATTAATAGTTCATTGTAAATCATTGATGAAGAACATAGTTTAACCTATTGTGAGTGGAGATGCAAAACCATTCTCATGTTGGGGATTAATTCCAATAAAGGAATTCTCATTCTTGGGATATCTTTAGTTTAATATAGAAAATTCAATTCACATGCATTCGCAGATAATTCCCACAATCTAGAACGCAATTAAGTCACATATAATTAGAAATTAAATACTAATTCATGCATATTACTGATTTGAGATAGATCAGACGATTGCTTGCGCTTCTCCACGTGATGAATCTTGATATTCGATCTCAAAGCATCTAAGCTATTCCCAATTCAAGGTTTGAATTATTGATGCGGGCAATACTTATGAAACCTATAGGACTTAAGAGAAGAAGACAAAAACTAGCACAAGTGAGTGAGAAACACGCCTAGGGGCTTGTATATGTGAGTGTGTCTGGTATTGTGTAGAGGCTTGGGTTTTTGTCTTCTTCTTACTCTTCTATTTATAAGAATTATCATCGGCTAGATTATGGAACCAAAAAGATTGGAATGGGCCTCCATATTGGACTCTTACTAATTAAAATGAGCCTCAATTTAATTCAAGCTCAATAGAATATTAATTTGTACCACTATAGAAATTAATATTGAATTATCCATCCAAATCCAAATTTTGTAATATCCCTAAAACGACCCTAATTAAAATTATGAATTTCCGGTGCGATAAGATCGCCGAATAGGGGTTTTCG
>JAYDZE010010359.1:0-10429 GCA_034509125.1 Monilaria moniliformis
TCAAGACGCCCCTTTCCATACTCGTATGCAATCCCCTGTTTCTCGCACAATTTTCCGAGCAAACCACCAATCCACCCTGTCCTGCCATATATCAAGAACTTGAAGGCAGGTTTCTCCATTGATTGGCCGGTTTTGGAAGGCGGCACCACCATCTTCTGAGTAGAGTTGCCAGTGAATTCGGACTTTCCAGACTCGTACTGTTCAGCTCCGTCAAAATGCCTCTCGATCCCACCAGGCATCATCAGCATCCTAGGATGAGGAAGCAATGCACCGGCTACATCACCCCACCAATTGGGATTGCTGGTGTACCACTCCATCGTCTTCTTCAGACCCTCCTCCCACGTGGTCCTCTCTGACCAACCCAAATTCTTCAGCTTTTGGTCGTCCAGGAAATACCGTTGATCATTAAACGGCCTGTTATCCACAAACTCAATGCTCTTGTCGGGATCCATGTTGAACAGCTTGCACATGTCTCTGGCAACATCAATTACCCTCCTCTCCTTCTTCGTTCCAATGTTGTAAACATGACCGACTTCTCCCTTGTGGAGAACGACCTCAAAGGCCTCGGCAACATCCTCACAATAGAGGTAGCTTCGAACATTGGATCCGTCGCCATGGATAGGAAGAGTTTTCCCTCTCATGGCCAAGAGGATGAACTTAGGAATCAACTTTTCGGGGAACTGATTGGGGCCGTAAACATTGTTACCTCTGGTCGTAATGACAGGCAATCCATAAGATCTACCATATGCCATAACAAGCATCTCAGCCCCGGCCTTCGTTGCTGAGTAAGGGTTTGTCGGCAGTAGCTGCGAGGCCTCGTGATTCCCAACAACGGCATCCTCCTCTGTCTCTCCATAGACCTCATCCGTGCTAACATGGATAAACCTTCTAATCTGCCCGGTGACCTTGCAGGCCTCTAAGAGGACATGGGTGCCGTAAATGTTGTTCTTGGTGAACTCAAAACTGTTACCAAAGGAATTGTCGACATGGGTTTGGGCAGCAAAATGCATTATAGTATCGATGTTCTCGGTGATGAGAAGGTAATTGACAAGGTCAGCGCTACCGATGTCTCCCTTGACAAACTTGAAGTTGGGGGAGGATTTGGAAGGAAGGAGGTTCTTGAGATTGGAGCAGTAATCAAGCTTGTCGAGCACGACAATCTTGTACTCTGGGTAGTTCCTGATAAGCCTGTTCGCGACATGAGAAGCGATGAATCCGGCAGCCCCAGTGATGAGGATGTTTTTGGGGGTGAAGTTCGACATTGTTGCTTAGTAGCTACAAAAGAAAGCAGCCACGCTTCCATATTAAATGCATAAGATAAAACAACTCTATAATATAGGTTTCAAAAACAGAGCATCACAAAATTCAACTGCTAAAAGACAATCAACTAAGATCTTAATCATAGGTAATTCACTTGCATAACAAAAATGGTGTAATGAAACAAACAAAGGATTCAACACAAATAAAGTTCTATTCTTTCAAAGGGATCATAAAGGATTGATGAATTAAACTCCCCTTTCAGTTTTATTTCAAATCATCATTTACAGCAAAAATGAAAAACCTCAATGCGGTGAGATTATCATGAAACAAACTATGAAAATCAATCTACCCTGCTAATCATTCATCTCAATCAAGAACTAAAGCTTAATCCTAAATCAAATCATTAATCTTCATAGATCCAATTAGATCACCGCATAAGCAATATTTCCATAACTAATAAGCAAATCATCTAACTTGAAACATTAAATACATTGCTCAAGCACAAAAATGTAATCATTAAACAGAGTCAACATCAGGTAAACGCACAGAATCGAACAGATCTAAGACAAATCCAGATCACAGAAGCAGATTCCCCGCAGAAAATCAAGAGTTAAACTAATTTGGACTTCAAGAAAACTCACATTTTTTCTCCGATAATAATTCGGATCAGCCCACCGGCGAGCTAGGAAATAGGGGAAGAAATTCGAAGGACTCCCTCTACAAGAAAGGAGGAAAGATTGAAATCAGAGAGAGAAGTGAATGTTTAGACAACGAGAGGTGAGTAAGTGGCGAAAAGCAAGGAACAACCACTTACCTCTATCTATATTTATACGCCTCTCATGCAATTTTCACTATTAATCCCCTTCAAATAGTAGGCCCAATTATAGAAAAACAGTAATGCGCGTGAAATTGCAAGGAAATTGAGGGGAATTGACCTTTGACAGGAAGGTGATTTTGGTATACGCGGTAATGCACTGTACGTGCTTGCTTTTATGACTCACAGCAAATGTTTCGGGACTGATAGAGATGGGTGGTAGTAGGTGGAATGAACGATCGGATTTCATTTTCATCTCTCTTTTTTCTATTTTTTTTTAAAACAAATTCTAATCTTATGAATATTATTATATTGTTTAGTTTTTAAGTTACAATTTACACACCTTTTACTGATATATATTAGATAATTTAAACTCTCGATTTCTTAATTAAAGAAAAACATAGCATTCTCGAATAGTTATGACGAATAATGTTGATAAGACAACTATATATCCAACATCATTTTCATATATGATAATTGAAAATTTGAGCCAATTCAAAAGTTCGAAATTTCGAAATCCGAACTCAAAGTTCACGTATTCATCATTAAACAATAGTTTATTATCTTGACTGCAATTTTTCTCGTGGTAATAACGAACTAGTAAAATTAACGTTATAGAGAAAGAATCATAAAATAGATTGCTTTGTCATCTTCCTTTTATGGGTTTATGTTTTAATTGTATTTTATAGTTAGGACCCGTGGTACGATGAATAGTTTAGTATCTCACTTAATCATTCATTGTTGTCTTAACCAACATTAAATTCCAAGAAAAATGAAACAAACTTGTCTATAATGGAAGAGCTTTTCTGATTGACTTAATAATTTATCGTTATTAGTTTCTTGATCTTGTTATTTATTGTCATGGGAAGTATCTGATAAAAACCATAATACAATTTCAAATATAATATGGCTTAATTTGATAGGTTTTAATGAATAATCTATACTTTATACTGAAACGCAGCATTGCAAGATGAAGATATTGCATTTTACCATAACTTATAATACAACTTATTGGATATATTATGACTTTTTGGTATTTTTTATAGTCATGTTGATTAAGATGATGATGTGCGGCCTGTTGGTAAATTATATATTTTTCCTTCAATCATTAGATCGGGATTTTGAATTATTAAGACCATGAGTATAACTGATTGACGCCAGAGAGATTTAGATCTAACTTTGCCGTGAAATGGTCCAAACAATAAATATTTGCAATAAACTGATGCAAATAGAACTTCACCAACCATATTCTTTTGTTTTTTTATTATTTTTCAGAAAGATGCTAACTATAGTTGTTAAAAAGTCAGTACGTATATTACAACTAGTTTCTTTCCAACAAACGAGCGGAATGTTTTTCTTTGCATAAAGAAAGCAATTAGAAGAAAATGAATTAAGTTCAAACACTATGTTTCTTCTCTCATAAAGTAACATAAATACTCCAAAGAATTGGAAATAAATATAAAGTTTAGAATATTATAAATAGTTAATTATATGGCTTATGGCATGACTTTTGAACAAGTTGCTAATATGTGGCCCAAGCTTTTATTGTTGGGCTCGAAATTTCGATGTGGAAGACTCTAATTCGATGTGGATATTCTAATCTCTATTGTATAATTATTTTTTCTGTAGTAGCATCAAAACAAAAATGTAAATTCCGATCATATATGTAACCTTTGTAAAAGATTATGGTTTTCTTTTGCATTTTTCAAAAATTAAGCCATTTTACAATTTGCTCAAACGATCATGAAATAAATTTAACTTTATAATAAATGTATCAATCTAAACTTACAAAAGAGCATTAGCATAACTGCAACTTCAATCCAACTATTCAATTCAAAGATGTAAGTGAATATATAAACTTCCAATATATATTTGAGATTATATAAAGCCTAATGGAATACTATTTTAGCTAGCTTTTTGTATATTATGGTTTTAATTAAGCCATCAGATTTGAAAAAAATGTTATTAAATGTCGTTAAAGAATCACAATGGTCACCAGTCACCACTGGAATTACTTCGGCATAATTCCACCATTTCCCTTTTTCGGTGGCAGGTAAGCATTTTCTCAATGGATCAATTTTACTTTATTTTTAAATAATGCAACAATGGATATATATATAGGTGGCTGGGTACAGCTATGGTTTCAGAATTTAGTAATGAGAACTCAATAATTTAGTGTGGGATATTTCATATTGCTGAATAAGTCAAAAGTGGGTTAGGTACAAAACGTTAAGCATCTATGCACATATATTGTAATGATTATTATTAATAGATCGTGTTTGATTGATATTATAAGAATCTATTAGATTATTTGCTGAAGTCAAATGGATTATAATATACTAATTTAGTTAGAATGACATTTTCATAGTAGTTAAGTTTGAGGCGATGATTTGATGAGGCTTTTATCTTGCTTTTATATTGGATTAATTATATTAAATGATTATATTTCATCAAATCATCGCCTCAAACTTAACTTTATAATTAATATAATCATTTAATATAATTAAGTTCCATGCCTTATGTTTATAATTAATATAATCATTTAATATAATAAATTTTGTAACTATTGATCAGGGGTGATTATAATCATTTAATATAATAAATTATAATTAACATTATTGCCAGAAAAATGAAGCTTAAAAAATTATATACTCTAACTATATAATCATCAACTCTAATAATCAATTACTAATAACTAAAATATAAATTAAATTCTAAAAAGTTATAATTAATATTAAATGATTATAATCACCCCTGATCAATAGTTACAAAATTTAAGCAAAAGTGCAATAAATTAAAACTGAATTAAAAAATTAAAATTATACAGAAAATTAGTATAGAGGATCTGAAGTGTTTTCGTGTTTTGCTACTCTTCAACTGTATTGGGCCTTTTTGTAACTGTTGATTAGGAGCTGGTTGAGTGATACTTAATCTTGGGCCCTCAGCCATAAAATTACTATATTAAGGTTCAGTTATTAACTTGTGCTTTAAATTATTTTGGCCCATATAAAAAATGTTTTGTAAGTTAACGATCACTATAATCTCATAAATTATTTACATTTTTCTTTGAACACATAGGTTTAGACAGCCTAAAATCAACATACTGTTTTAAATAATACGAAGGTACCTAACATTCATTTTACATCACTTCGACACACTATACTATATCAACATTACTATGTTTGATAAAATGTGAAATCCATCGTTTACCAATTTGCAATGTAATAAACCAAAACATGTTTGTTGATATCTGCCATGGCATACGGAGAATACGAGTGGGATTCTTCCTAAGTGTACCTTATTGTTTGCCCGAGCGCGTCTTAATTGGAATTTCTCCACCTGTAACATGACAATAATTAGGAATTTAAGTAGGAAATCATTACATAACTCAAACATTATTAGTTCAATTCAATAGCAATATCATTATATTCATTGCATGTGATATAATTATCATGAAAACTAAAATCATTGTAAAGTTCAGCAAAAAATAGTAGACACAATTGTAACAGACTTACAAATGTAGAAGGGATGTTGTCGTACTTGGCCTTGATTATGTCAATGTCACTGAATAATGAATTGTCTATAATATCGATAAATCTAGTGTGGAAAGAAAAGCAGATCATGTGATAGTGTTCCATAGCACATATCAAGAAGAAAACCTATATTGCGTACAAGTAAGTCAGATATATGATTATATAATTTTTAACATGATGATAATCAAGAATTTAAACTAAACATCATTACATAACTCAAAAATTATCAGTACAGTGCACTAGTAATATCATTATATTCGTTACATGCGATGAAATTATTACGAGTCAGTTTGTTACCATGTCGTAGTTCGACCATTTGAAGTTTGGAATGTTGGCAACCTCCGCAAACAAATGACTTTGAAATTCTCCACGTACTCTTTCATCATCCCACGACTCCGATCGGCAGACCACAGTGAAGCTCTGCATAAAAATTTATGCTTTTGTTAAAAATTATTATTATTTTATTTGAATTCGAAGATATAAACGATACTTACGCAAGAGTAGGTGGTGAAGAATAAACATGATGGAGACTTTGGAGATTTGTATTGCTCCATGTTGTTCAGATCTGAACTCCAAGCGTTCACCACAACAACCGTAACATGAATATGAGGATGCAGGGACATGAAATCTGACTTTGGCACTATCACTGTTCCATCGTCGTACACAATCTTAATAAAGCACATGTGGATTAATATGATTGGTGATAAAAACATTATATCATGATACTTATCGTTATATAAAAATAGTATCATCAGTATAATAAATAGTTTGCATCAGCACAATAAAATATTTAACATGCAACATATATCAGCACATAGAATAAAACACATCAGTATAAACATGATATATATATCATTACACTAATATATAATACATCAGTATAAATATGATATCCATATCATTATACTAATTGCAAGGAAATCACTACTGAGTATTGTTGAAACTATATCATTATATATACCAACAACCATCAATATAGTTCTATACTTAATCATTACATATAAAATGAATTTACAAAATGTACTTACTCATCACTGCCATTCGTGGTAAGTATCAAAAAATATGTCTCATTCTCTTCGGTGGTCAGCTTCGTTGTTGGATTCAATACTCGTTCATGGTAGGGAGAGCAAAGCGCATGCGATGCTCTTTTCTCATTTTTTGACCGAAGGGTGAGGGGCTTGCACATATGTTGGGTTGGTTTGTATACAACAAGAGCATTACATGGTGCTCTACATGCCTCTAAGCTATCATCAACATCTCTGGGCAATTTTGTCATTTCGTTTATCTTCAAGTTTTTGAAACAAAATAGAAAATTATAAGGAATATTACATTTTAATTATTTAAACATACATAAAAAATTGAAACCTGTTTTGCAATGGAGTTTGTAAAATCAGTTTGTAAGGCATCACCAATCTCTATAAATTGCATGAAGTCCTAAAAATGATTGCCTCATTGTTAGTACATAATCAACTATTAAGTTAAATCATAATGTTACCTCCACAACGAACTTCAGAATTGTGTCAAAATCGAAACTCTATTTTTCCATAGGACAAGACTCCAATGCATCATCTATACCCATCGTAGTGTGTTGTCCCTCCTTTTGCTCATCAAGCCCCACCTCTTCTGGAGGCGGTTGAACACTATCTGGGACAGATTCATTGTCCATTTCAACATGAACCCACAAACCTTATACAACAATTATAGATATCAGCAAATAAAATTAAAGTGATAATAATTCAAACATCAAAAAACAGTGTAATATACATCAGCTCATAGTAATAGACATATCATTACGAATTCTAGATACAATTAATATATTGATCACTTACATCATCATCGCTGAACCCAATATTGAAACTTGGGAATTCTTCTTTCCTGGACATGTAAGCATTCTATTTTGCTGCTTTGACTACTGCATCTACTACTGTAATCCATCTGGATTGTCCAATGCGCTATCAGCCATTGCTTGGGTCATACTGACAACATGATCTATTCTCGGGTCTTCTTGCGGCTGAGAAAGTCCCACCAGATTTCTTACCGTGTCCATGGCAATCTTGAAGTAGTCTATGTTTCTAACTTGCGAGCGGCGTATCCTTCATCAATGTAATCAAGCTACTAACGGCAGTAGCAATCCCTTTTGCAGCTTTCATTATGTCATCAATTTTATTGGTAGAATCAGTATTTATGTTTTCTGATGTATTGGTGTCTGCATTTATGTCAGCATGTTCGACTTCATCCTTCGGCACACCTTCATTAACAACCTTATCGGCACATGCAGTATCACACTCAATTTGGAACACATTATATTCAAAATGCGATTCGACGCAGCCCTTGCCGAATTGTCCGGATTTCAGTTCATCTGCATGTCTCCTTTTCAGTAGCTCTGATGTCCATCCTTTCATGGTAGAGTAGCTACGTACAACGGTACGTTTGCAGTGGACAACCCTATTCACGTAGAAACACTGCAATCGTACAAATACTAGTATTAGTAAACTAAACAAGATATATCAGTTGATAGAAACATAGTTGTAAGCATACATGGTTAATTTCAAAAATTAACAACAAGATTTTATTATCAGTACCATCTTCAACACTTACCATTATATATCATCAGCATCATCAGTATATGGCAAAGTGTACTTCATTATATATCAATTATACATAAATTTCCAGTCAATGGTTAATATGAACACATATACATCATTAACAGTACTGATCAAACTACAATATACAATCAAACATACATCATTATATATAACCAACATCATCAGAATATGGCAAAGTGTACTTCATTATATCAATTATATATAGATTTTCAGTCAATGGTTAATATGAACCCATATACATCATTAATAATACTAATCAAACTACAATATACAATCCAACATACATCATTATATAATAAATAGTAATAATATATGTATCATTATAATGTGCATGTATGTATCATCAAATAACATTGCAACAATCATCACACATTCAAAATAAATTACTTACAAGTAGAAATAGAATTGGTCATCTATATGTGGATGATGGTTTGGTTATCCAGGCCTCGTGTGTCTGTAGAAGCTTCAATATAACGTAGACACACCAATTGTACCTCTTTATCTCGTTCACATCATCAACAAAATCCAGTATCTTTGGCTTAACATACCCATCTGGAGAAGACTCTATTAAGGCTGACTCCATGAGGATGAGGAACAGCTTCTTGAACCATTCACCACCCTCCTTGTCCTTGTTCATCTGCTATTGAACAAAGCTAGGCAACATTCTGTATTTTTCCTTATCGCAATCAACAGCTATCTCATCAAGGAGTTTGATATTTGTCTGCCTAGTTTTCCTCTCAATGTAAACGTCTCCCCTTGAAAAACCTAGAGTCAGTTGGACATCTTCTTCTCCAATGTGTAGCTTACTGTAGCTCCTTAATCTAATACTGCACGTAACTTTCTAGAAATTTTTCAGTAGCCAGAAAGTTAATTTTCCAGGTATCTCCATTATACAGAAATTTACAAGGCCTCAACCCATTTCTCTCACAGCCGCCAATTGCTTGTCGTTCAATAACCTCATCAGGTCCACAAAGAACTCTGGACTACGTCGGAAAATTAAAGTATCAGTTTCAAAATGCATCTTTCCCTTCCCCACCCTACATTGCATTATTTCCATAACTCGCCTCAGAAGGACATCACTCGCAAAGTCATCATCATCAATCAACCTTTGTCTTTTAGCACCTAAAACAAATAATTAATAATGTAAGTGTAATATCATTACAACAATACTATATTCATCATTATAACACTTAGATATGTATCATCACCAATAATCTACATATGATTACAAATAATGTTCAGATTTCCCATAAAATATAACAAAAATTGTAGCTTTATAACTATAATGCGAACAGAGGATGTCGTTAAAAAAATTGAAAATTAAATAGCATTTTCCTCATAATACAGTTATACAAAGTAAATTGGAAACTGAAATACAGTGAATCAATATCTGAAATATCATCAACATAAAGCAACCCACTATTATATACCTAAAACCACAACGAACAAACAAAAATGAGGCAATTCGTAGTTTCATACCTCGATTGAAGATATACCCTTTCTAACGGATACTCCCTCACTCGACATTAATGATAATGGTATGTTGAAAAGATGAGGATAGTAGAAGACTCGCAAAGATTGAAGAAGAACACGGTCGATTTGAGAATGACGGTAGGTTTTGAAAAAATGACGGTTCGTCTTCTGCTGGACTGAGGAATCGTGTGTATATGGAGTATGTTAGATGATTTAGTGGAGATTTTTTGTTTGATTTTCCGTCATTCAAGGCGCGCCATTTTGGACAGTGACAAATTCAACCATTTGCCAATACATCCATACAACTATAATGATGTTTGTGATTTACTAATTCTAACCGTTGATTTTCGAATCTAGTGATGCGTGTTTGATCTTAATTAAATTCTAATAGGGTAGTTTGACATTAGTACATCTATATATATATATATATATATATATATATATGTATATATAGTAGTGATCAAATCCGAACACATATCTCATGCATAACTAAGACCAATTACAAACCGTTAGATTAAGCAATCCAACCACTACTAGCTCGCCACGTGTAATTGAAGAAATTAATTAAAAAAACGCAAAAGGGCATTTACGTCAGCACAGGTATGCGATAATATTAGTATAGCGATATTTAAGGAAGCAAATCCCTTAATTTCAGCTACTAAACCGTTTCAATACTGCAGGATATGTTTTATTATGGTATGATTCTACTACATCTCATTTAGGAAATTAGTATCAACATAATA
>JAYDZE010010370.1:0-10428 GCA_034509125.1 Monilaria moniliformis
TTATAGAATAGGTTAGATTTATTTTTCCAAATTTAAAAATCAAATCTTATTGTAATCTTTATCTTAAAATAGCTAAATGATATGAAGGTCTTCACATAAAATTTCACAAAATTCGAAATTAATAAAGAATGAAAAATAATGCAAAATTACTCATTAAACCTTATTATGGTAGAGACATTATGTCTCAAAATCATGGTCCTTGAAAAAATATACTATATATAGTAACACGAAACTCTTACATACATGTACTCTATTCAAAGCTCCAATTAACTGGAGAAATTAAATTCATGCAGAAATAAGAGGATAAAATCCTCAAAAGCGTACATAAAATTATAATTTCCAAATTTAAACTATATATAGTTCTCTTATATAAAATCCAAGTTTCAATTTTTTGAAGTAGGTAACTGTTGTTGCTGTTGCAGTTGCTGGTACATAGCTGCCACTCTGCTATATGCATCCACCGTCATTGGCTGCATAAAATTAAATTTAAACATTAGATATACATAAATAATAATAATTTGAAGAACTGGAGAGACATTTTCTAAAATAAAAATGATACACACTTGAGATTGGCATGCAAGAAGTGCTGCTAAAGGGTCCGGCATGACGGAAGCAGCAGCAGCGGGAGGCTGTGCCGGGGGCAGACAGTCCCCTCTATTGTCCCAGGTGGCGGGGGGCACAAGCATATAGCCAGCGGGCGGTGGGGGACGGGGGATGGTGTTCATGTCCATAACCCCCATCCCCATCCCCATACCCATGGCGCCCATGCATCCCATCATGGACATCTGAAGTTGTTGCTGCATGGCTAATGGCAAAATCATTGATGGCATGTTCATCCTATTCATCATGTGCACTTGAGCTTGCAATTGCTTCAAGTACTCTATCACTTCATCTAACATTGATGCTTTGTCATTCTGTAAAAAAACATAAATTAAAGTTAATTGAAAAATGAATAGCTAGGAAATTGTAATTACTCGTGACCAGAAATATTAACTGTGGACATGTTGAGAAGAGGTGACAGGGGCAATTTACTATTATTGGTGTAGGGATAGGCATGCACATGAATGATTGACAGCAGCAGACAAGCATATGAATGTAAGTAGATATGTGTAGGAAGTAATTTTCCAAAGTCCCTACATAAACAGACTAATATAAGTGATATTGTCTTGACAAGCAGCAACTCTGTGTTTAGTTGTCTGAGGATGAAGATTTGTATGTGGACTATATTCTTCCCATAATTGATGTAAATTGACATTCATGTCAAATTGTTGGACCACTTTTACAGGACATAAATGTATGCTCTACTCATTAATTGATTTATTCACACTTATCTTTCTAACATTTACTTTTAGATATTATTTCTGGTTAATTATAATACGTATGTTATGTATTTATTTGATTGGAAAATGATGTCATGAAACGACAGATCAAAACTCTCAAATTCACAAAAATAAGAATTGTAAAACACAACAAATAATAAAAATGCAAGAACATATGAAAATACTTTACCTGTATTAGTATAATATGCATGTAGTACGTATTTCTGCATTAAGTAAATGGTACAAGTTGATGGGGCTATGGGGTCAAAAGCATTTATTGTAACTTTGGTCCAAATTAATTGAATAATTTTTTACTTTCCTATAATGGTTTTAAAGGCGCTTTATCGCCAAGCATATTCAATTAAGTGCGCACTATTTCTCATCTTTGGATTTCCCCATTTAATAATAATAATAATAATAAATAAATAAATAAATAAATAAAAATATATAGAGATGTCGAAGCGATGAAAGCCTTTTTTACTAGCAAAGAGATACAGGAATCAAATCTCACCGCTCATCTTTTTCAAGTAAAAAAAACACTCAATTAATACAGGATATGCAATCAAAAGATGAATTTTGCCCAATACTTGCAAGTACTGCTAATTGCTGTAATGCAAATTAAAAGATTGATGGCCCTTTTTTTAGTGAAACATAGATATGTGAATGAAGTGAATAAGACACTAATTAATGAATTAGAATATTCTTCATCAACATACCTTGCTGGAATTTGGGACCAATTTTTGCAATGTCTTCATTCTTTGATTGATTTTGTCTCTTCGTTTCTAAGGTACCAAAAAGATTGATAAATAACTCGTATGAAAAAATAAATGCTATATATGTATTAAATGTCGTGTACCTGTATAATCTATAACTACGAGCATACTTGTGTTGATTCAGTATATTGACTTTGTATTTTAAATTTTGTATGAAAAAGGGGTTGTAATTTAATACATAGTACAAAAGCATAAATACTTTTTTCTTTAAAAAATTCACCTTTACACAAAAATCATTTTTCGTGTCAGCGAAAATTATTTTGAGTGAGAAGGGAAACCTACACGTTCGGATTGGTTATGGATTGCGGCCGCCCTACTCCTTTTTGTACAAACTGATGACTCTCTTCTTCTGCCCTCCTCCTCATCTGCGTTTCTCTGCAAAATATATATGCTTCGCACTTAGTGCCAATTCTTAATTATTACAAACAAACATAACGTGCATATCAAGGTTTTTTCAAAAGACATGTTCACATCGGTGGATGCATCATGAACAAAAATAATAGTTTTATAATGTTATGCAAAACAAAATATTGTCTCATCATATATCTCCATTTTTGTTTATTGGGAAAAAGGAATGCTATCATGGGACTATACACAAGGTATTTCTACTTCAAAAATATTTATAAAACCGAACTCTGTAACATTTCAGTTAATTGAGATATGCAGTCGACAATTTATTTTTTTTCCTCAAATGGGATTTGATTATGCAGATACGAATCATAAGATCATGAATGGATAAATTTTTTAAAGAATTTAAATTTCCAAGAAAAAAGGAAAGGGAAAGAAAATAATTCGACCGTACATTAGACGCCTGAGACCTGCTGTGAAGGGAAACGGAGTCGCGATCATCGCCGGAGGTCTTCGTGTACTCTTGGCCGGAGATAGTGTTCTCCGGCGAGATCAGCGACGTCGTCGTTGACGTTAATCCGGGCCCACCGAATTCCATCTCCCATGTATCAATCGACATCGTCTGACGGCTATCCCTCCCGCCGCACGTGGCGCTCTCGCCCACGCTCCGGCAGCCGTTGACGCCCATAGGCACAACGCGGTGGCCGACGTTCAGCGGCGCCGCGGCGCCGCTGCACGAGCCCACGCGTGTGGAGCACCCGGCCCTGCTCGCGTCCTGGCGCTCGTGGCCGCGGACGTTGTTGGCGCACGGCACGAGCGCGTCCATGGTGACGGTGACGGAGGTGCTGGTGCCGGGGTTGGCCATGGCGCTGTGGTGCTCGAACCACGGTACCAGGTCCTTGGTATCGGCGGCGGGCTTTGGCGGCATCGGGTGGAAGGTGGCTTGGTTGACGATGGACTCGAGGGTGCCGCCAGCGCGTGGCTTGTCCCACGTCGCGGGAGATGACGATGCGCTGGGTTTGCTGACCACGCGCGGTACGCCGAGGCCATGCATGGCTAGTTGACCATTTTTCCATGTTAGCTCTGCCACTTCATAGTCTAATCTGCAATAATTGAGTGAACATATGATTATAAATTTAGTCCTTGGTAGAGATCTTGTATAGTATTATTGCTATTATTATAATTCAGACGATAAAAATAGGTAACAAGGCTTACGAAGGGACGTCTTGAGGCGAATTGGATTGATACTTGATGTTGGAACTATCATCCAGATCCCAACTCGGTACACATTGATTCATTGCTGCGATGAGTTCTCTTGAAAAATAAAAAATTTGAATAGTGTTAGAGCATTTGGTGAGATGAGTTGGGGATAATAAAAGGGCGAGAAGGCGAGTGATATATAGAAAAAAGGCAATACTTTTCTTTTCGGGGTTCAATATATGTGGGTGTGGGCTATTTGAGAAGGGATCTAAATACTATTCATAAAGATAAGAACAAAGCATAATTTGAGAGAGAGAGAGAGAGAGTGAATGGTGCTTGATCAATGGGAAGAATATTATGGTATCATTTGAAGTGTGAAAGAGATCTTTTGTGAGGAAAAAAGGCTACTTCAACGGCCGGTAGACTCTGAGTGAGGAGAGAAAAATATAACAAGGGCGGGGGTTGAATAATTTTTTTTTTTTTGGGTGAAGGCGGGTGGGTTGAATAAATAAGCAATCATTTGCAATGCACATGAACATGGAAAGAGAGAGAGAGAGAGGTATATACGGATTAACAACATGCACCTAATATAATAAATAATGGCACAGAAAAGAGAAAAAAAGCAGTTTCATTCTATTTTCTCAACTTTGTTTGTATCTTATATTTTATTTTAGTTGTGCAAATGTAACAATTACATATATTCATAACGTGTATTGTCAGAATAGGAACTTTTTTTGATTGACCTCGGAACAATTTATTATAAGTTCTTTTATTAGATAATAATAACAATGAATTATTATTATTATTATTGTTATTGTAGATAGAGTTGCCATTAATTTCATTGAGAAAACAGACTTAGCTAGTCTATGTATGTTGTTTCCAAAAGTCATGATCTCGTAAGATAATGTAACGGTAAACGTATTAGCATGTTATTTACGACCATCTTAGAAAATCGTCGATAGATCCCAACAAAATCACATTTCTTTTGAAAATATAGAAATATTTTTTGAATGGAATGAAGCATCGCGTAATTTTAATGACATGCTCGTGTGCTTTTACTTATCTATGCACTTATTTCGGGTCATTTTTCATAGATAATACAATAAGTGAAATGATAGAATAATTGTACTGTTAATTGATTTTACTTTCTTTTTTAGAGTTACACACAATCAGTTCTCTAAGTTGAACTTTTAACTTGTTCTCTAACTACACATCAAGTATATATATTGCATCCAACTGAGATGTATTTTGTCGTCTTAATTGATTGAAATCAATTTGATAAGTCGGACAGAATTTGGGTCTAACCTACAATTCTTCAAATTATATGTGGTTCAAGAGATATAGGTATAAGATACAAGAATTAGTGATATCTATGAATGGATACAACCGTTTTTATGTGTCTCAAAATGATTAATTAATTGTATAAAAGATCACAACTGCTAGTCATGTTGCAAATTAAACAAATATTTACGTTCATGCACTTAATTTGTGTACTAATATTATTTAACACTGCCAAATTCTTCTCTTGTGAATAAACTACAAGCCCCCGACAAAGTTTTCCTATGTGAACATACGCTCCAGCCAACAGAACAATGTCATTTTCGGACCAAGATTTTATGGCAAAAAATAAAAAATAAAAGAAAGTCGCAACCTTTGAGATTAGTTATATTTCAATTAAAATCTTTAATTAAATTTTATCTAAAATAATATATAAACTTTAATCAAGAATTAGTAGCTTAAATTGAGAACTGATAAGTTATCGTTCAAGCTTTAATTGTGAGTTTATTTAAATTTTAATTGATCACTAATACATTTCAATTAATATATAGTTAACTATTAATTAATAATTTAACCTTAATTGTGGATGTCCACGTGGTGCATGTCTTTGTCTATTGAAAAAAGTGAGACTTCAAGCACATATTTATAAATTATTCCTCAAATAACATATTTTTATAGTATTCCTTAAATAACATATTAAGGAGTCTTTGATAGAGTTGCATTGCGGATGGACTTTATGCTTGATGAGGTTTAGGGTTTCAAGTTTAATTTCTGATATACTGGTAGTTTTGAAAACAGTATTTATTATAAGGATTGTTTAGTGCAAAAGTTTTTCTTGCATCATTTGTCAACTATCGTGATGATGGAGTACAATTGGTAAGACTCTACATTTTTAATTAGTAGATTGAAGGTTCGGGTCATTTCGAATGCGCGAATGTGAGGTGTGTATGAATCATAACTAAAAAATTAATTATCATATTAAAGATTACTCTAAATCACGTGGTCAAATAATTATCGTGAACTCAATTAAAAAGAGTAATATTGGGAAGTATATTTAATGCACAAGTTAGGTTGATTAGGAAATCTTTGAATTGAATCTATGTACATTTCCGATTGAATTGGAGCTAGACTGTAACTCGGTAGTCTAGCAAATAATACGGGGCCAAATATTAGGTTATCGCTTGATCTGTTCATCTGTTTTTAAAAAATATATCGATATAAAAAAAAACTATAAGAAATCAACAAAGAAGAAAACTTGGGCGCATATACACTTAGAGATATTGAGTACTAATTATAATGACTAGATATTAACTACATATTAAAATAAATGCATGGTCTTCTGTGACGCGCACCATGTGGTGGAGCGCATAAAAGACCAGCCCATCAACAAAAATAGAAAAGGTTAGTGGAATAATCCTTTTTTTGGGTAATTGATTAATTGGATTGGAGTGGTTGGAGTCAACTTGTAAATGCTTATCTATTTTAAAATTTCATTTTTGACAAATTATGAAAGAATCATGCTTTATCTAATTTCAAAATTTTTGAATAGTGAACTCAATCCACTAGTTTTATTAGTTTTTATGTTAATTTGTTAAGAGATTTTCTATATTTAGAGGGATGGGTTTAGAATTAAATTGACATCGCCATAATTATGTCATGCATGGCGTAATCCGCGACGAAACGGACAAAATTGGAAGAGTACATATTCACTTATTTAGGAGAAATAGGCAGACACGAAAAATAAAATAAGAAAAATAACCAAGAACAACCGTGGTCTGCTACAGCTTACAAAATGATTCGCAGGGAGACACGTGAATTCGAGAACTTGGTAGCGCGTGTCAGCGGGTGAGTCGGATTGCGCGTCGGGAATCCAAACTTTGTACAGGAGCAAGTGATGCAACCACGCCGACACGCGTCGAAATGCTCGCGCTGCTCTAGACACGGTGATGGTGGGAGGTCCACATACAACTCAAGGCGCTCCGCTGAAGCTGCCAAGTCACGCTCGGGAATTTCTTGGATTTTAATCTTACGTGCAGTGTGATGGCATAAGGGCAGTCGTAGGGTGGGGGAATTGGGCCGGACATGAGTTGCGGCCTTTGTAACGGCGTTGCTAGGGAACGCGGCGGGCTCACAGACTAGGCCGCACATGTAGCCCAATCCGCAATCCAAGCCGCATGCGTCCGTACATGCGCATATGATCGATTTTTGTTTAAAAAAACATTTAAAAAAATAAAATATATATTAAAATTTGATAATGAGCCGTATTTAAAGTTGGGCATGTGAATTGGTAAAATAATACTTAGTTATTTTCTTTTTATAGCTATGTTCTATTGACTTTATTTTCAGGATGGAATTCTTTGTTTTATAGCTATATTTTACAATGTTTTGCCTTCGTTTTTCTTATGTGGGATGCAAGTCTTTATTTTGCAATGAATAAATTCTTCTTTTCTTGTCTATAATAACTTATTTTTAATTATGTAATATTCAATTAAAATTTAATTATCTAACTTTTTATTATGTATTTTTAATTATGATTTGTATTTCAATTATTTTTTGTAACTTTAATTATGTAACTTTAAAAATTTTAATTATGTACTTTTTGAAATTATAATCGCTTATTAATTTTAGAAATATCGAAACTTAATAAATATATGAAATTGAAGATTAATAAAAATAAATAATGAATTAAAAGACTAAATGGTGTGACCATAAATAGTATAGGTCTAGCCTAATTTGTGGCATGTGGGTTGTGGAATTTTGGGGTCTGGCCTTAAAATCTGTTGTAGCACATAAATAGTATACGTCTGACACGCATTTTTGGCTTGCATTATGAGTGCCTAAGTGTTCTGTCTTATCTCAATAAATAATACATTTGGAATTCAACATGTTACACTTTGATTTACTGATTAGGGAATCTTGAGTTTATCCCATCGAGGCTGATACCATTGTCGGCCCGTGTTTGGGGAAGGCCCGAGCTAACAAGCCCTCATTTTCACTATGTTGGGCGGTTAATCTATCGGACGAATTTGGTGCGATAGATTTGCTTGTTCAAAAAATGAAACCAAATTACCATTCTTCTCGTATCCTTGCTCTCGCGTCAAACTTGATCTCTATGGGGTTGGCTTGGGTTCATTTTGTTTCTGGTTTAGTTGGTTCGCCGTCGTCGATGATTGTGATTACTTAATTAACTTTGACTAGCCAAACTCATATGGCACCATCGATGCAACTGGGTTTGCAGTCATGGTGGTCTTGCTTTGGTATGTTCTAGATGTGAGCCAATATTCTCAATATGTATTCGATTTTTCACTCTGTATTTTTGTTCTATTTCGGCGTGACTCTGCTTTCTATTTTAGATGATTTTTGGTTTTTTTATCTTCGCCGGATTTTGGTTGGTTTCATTTTCCATTTTTGTGATGATTTGTTGATTTTGAGCTCAATTTTGTGGTTTCGCTTCTCGAATTTACAGTTTGCAAATTGGTATCAAAGATTGGCCTCCGATTTTTTGTTGTGATTTTCCATCGTCGCCGCCAGACTGGGGACCCTCTACATGATTTCCGGCGACGCGTTTGGTTTCACTGACTTGCATGGATACACTCTCGCCATAAAGGGACTGCAAGTGTACAGTGTTATGGACGAAAGCGACTTATTAATTGATCATTCATAAATTATCATAGTTAATTAATCGGTCAATTTAGATTTGTTAATTTAATTCAAGTAACATTGTTATTACTTAATTAATCTTTAATTTAGCTTAATTCATTAATAATTAAATAAATAACTACTATAAAGCGGAAATAGATATATATTCATACTTTTAAGAGGGGCAAAAAAATCATTTTAAATCTTATCTGTAATAAAATCAATGCTATCAAAAATCTCACTTATTTTTATTGTGATTTTAGTCTTATCTACTAACAATAAACATAAAAACTTATCTTTATTAATATTTTGATTCTTATTTTAATCTACGTCATGATTTTCTTATCTTATTATATTGGGTCAAGGTTAGTCTTAATGTGGTGACTACCGTTTTGACATTATCTTATTTTATTACATAATGAATTTCACAAACAATCGGTAGGACATGATGACGTATGTGTACAATGATTACCAAGTATCTATATATAGCAAATTCTTGACTTTTTTATAACGTAGTGAATCTAGCGATATCAGTATCAATCTTGATAAATTAAAAATTTACATGGAGTAATGAGTATTATTTATCTCACATTTCAAAGGCTAAAAATTTGGAATGACATAGGGTGGCTATTCTTTTGAATTTGTGATAACCGAACTTATATATATTATGGACAATTTATATGAATTATCATGCAAAATAATTATGGCGAACTATAGAATAACTAGCTTTTCAAAATATAAAAGTCAATTTAGAAAAATCAATCTACATCAATAATTTCTTCAATATATATTATATATCCCTAGACATTTAGCAAAAGTTTTCCCAATTTTATGGTTGGATTAAGCTTCAAATTGGAGGTCCAACCGGAAGCACATGCCCAGACCCGATTGTATGCATTAGCCTATTGGGTTGTACCCACCCCACCAATTTGAGAATTGTACGTGCATAGAATCATCTAAATACACAAATCATTTAAATACTAAATACTAAAAAACAAACATAATTTTTATGAATAAAAAAAAAACACACAAAGTGTTTGCTGTAGGCTCAACCCGGAAAAGGTTTCTAGTTGGGTTTATACATTGATTTATTTCTTTTGTCCGGTCCATATACACACATCTCGGCTCTGACCCATAATCTCAAATGTGCATAAAAGCCCACTTTCTGTTTGGGGAGTAAATTTTGAGCTGTTTATTTTAATTGTTAATTCTGTCTTCTTTGATCTCACATCCATAGTCAATATCTAACTCGAAACAAACATTGATCCATCAAATCATTTTTCTTAATTCAATCTCCATAAAATGTATTTTTGAATAAATATATCAAAAAAGACTCCATTCCCACATATAAATCACTGCTTTTTATCTTAAATAATTGTACGCTAACGTTTATTACATCATTTTTCCAGTGATATATTAATATTTCATCATAGTGCATATACAGTAAGAATGAAGTAACATATTATATAATATATGTAATATATATTAGATTGAAAAGTTTCAGAGTCGTATATTTCACATCCCAAATCCTCCTTTTCTTCTTTTTCCTTTTCCTTTTTTTCTAAATCTGGGAAGAAACTTCTTTTTGTATTTTACTAGTTAGCCACTTAGCTGTCTTTTGTAATTGTTTGTGTTAATAGTGATGGCTTAAATAAAGCTCGCTGCACTGACCAATGACTACTAGGGGTGCTTATTCGGTCGGTTCGGTTAATAACCGAACCGATATGTCAGTTAACCGATTAAAATTTAACTAAAATTTGGAACCGGAACCGAAACCGATATAGAATCAGTTAGGCTACTAACCGATCGGTTAGTCGGTTAACCGAACAACTGAAGTAAAAAAATTAAAACTAATTTATAAAGCTAACTGT
>JAYDZE010010381.1:0-10427 GCA_034509125.1 Monilaria moniliformis
CTGCAGCTGTCTGATGAAGTTATAGCTCAAAATATTCTGTCACGCCTGACACCAAGAGATGTTGCTTCAATTGGGTCTGTCTGCAGAAGGATTCGGCAGTTAACCAAGAATGAACATGTAAGGAAAATGGTATGTCAAAATGCATGGGGAATAGATGTCACAGGCGCACTGGAGTTGATGACTAAGAAATTAGGATGGGGGCGTTTGGCTAGGGAACTTACCACTCTAGAAGCGATTTCTTGGAAGAAGTTCACTGTAGGAGGTGGAGTAGAGCCTTCACGTTGCAATTTTAGTGCATGTGCAGTAGGAAATAGGTTGGTTTTGTTTGGGGGGGAGGGAGTAAATATGCAACCAATGGATGACACATTTGTGCTTAACCTCGATGCCGAAAATCCAGAATGGCGTAGGGTATGTGTTAAGTGTTCTCCTCCAGGGCGTTGGGGTCATACACTCTCAAGCCTGAATGGCTCGTGGTTGGTAGTTTTTGGTGGTTGTGGAAGGCAAGGATTGCTGAATGATGTATTTGTTCTCGACTTGGATGCTAAGCAGCCAACGTGGAAAGAAGTTGCTGGCGGGACTCCTCCACTGCCTAGATCTTGGCATAGTTCTTGCACACTAGAGGGCTCTAAGCTGGTCGTCTCAGGTGGATGCTCAGATGCAGGAGTACTTCTGAGCGACATGTTTCTGTTGGATCTGAACATGGACAAGCCAATGTGGAAGGAGATCCCGACATCCTGGACCCCATCATCTAGATTAGGCCACTCACTTTCCGTCTATGGACGGACAAAGATATTGATGTTCGGTGGCCTAGCAAAGACAGGGCACTTGCAGCTGCGGTCAGGGGACGCATACACCATCGATCTAGAGAAGGAGAAGCCAGAGTGGAGGCAACTTGAATGTGGCACAGATGTTGGAGGACAGAATGCGGTGCTTCCACCTCCGAGACTCGACCATGTTGCTGTAACGATGCCCTGTGGACGCATCATAGTATTTGGTGGGTCGATAGCAGGCCTTCATTCTCCATCGCAGCTGTTTTTGTTGGATCCGTCCGAAGAAAAGCCATCATGGAGGACGCTGAACGTACCCGGGCAGCCACCGAAGTTCGCTTGGGGGCACAGCACGTGCGTTGTTGGGGGAACCAGAGTTTTGGTCCTTGGAGGTCACAACGGTGAGGAATGGGTTCTAAATGAATTGCATGAATTATGCTTAGCTACAAGGCAGGATTCTCCATGACCATGACTCAGTCGCTTCTTCGTATTTTGTATTATCTAAAAATCGTGGTGTGTGTACATATATGTATGTGTGTGCTACTTGTAATTCATATTTTAGCCAGGCCCAGATTTGGTGGTTTTTACTAGTCGTCATGTTATCTAGGAGTCGAGTGTGAGAATAGCCTGTATTCTTCTCATATTCTTATTTCTCTTTTCATTTTATGTTATATAGTTGGCCTTTTCCTACATTTTTTTGTATTTAATATTCTATGATTTCTTCATATTCAAGTGCATTTCTCCAGTTATTTATTTAGATTTTTGTCATTAATGATTCCTCACTCATGTGACAGTATCTAGTAAAATGCAAAAAATGCAATTCTGTTGGAAAGATGTTTCTCATCTAATCAATAGGCCGGTATTTGAGTATTATGTGTGTGAATCTAAAATAAACTAGAATGAACAATATAGTCTTGGTGATTATAGGCCTCTTCTCGTTTCATAAACGTCAGTACGTCACAATACAAAATTGACATTACGTTCTTCTCTATACAAAACTGAGTGATGGAGCGGAACATACATGATTGCTGAATGAAATCTTTTCCGGTGGTCAGGCATGTTCGTCGCGGTTCGCCTTCATCTCAAGCTCAAGAAGACTATGCCATGAATCTAAGTGAGATTCAGGGGTATTGGCACGAAGAATGATTTATAAGAGAAATGGGATGGTTCATCATTGCCATGCAACTGAGTCAGTTTCATCACGTGCTGCCTTGTGTAGTTGAAGCGTCTTGGCTATGGATTCAGTGATGGATCTTCATCCAACATTCTATCGAGACATCATCTAACTTTTTTACAAAAATATTGCTATAAGAAAAGTAGGCATTATAATTGATCTTTTGCTTGCAAGAACTAAAATTTTGACCAAATACCTCCCTTCCAATTTGAGCATAGATTTGATTCAGCGGTGATGTTTTAGCCTCTCGAACTTGGCAATGAACGACGGCCTTTGGAAGAGTACTCTTCATGGTACTGCATACCAAATTAACATATGCGGACACATTTGTGCCCGTTACCAAGGATTAAATTGCTGACATATCTTATAACAATTTGTCGAAGACATGGTATATAAGTGGAATTGACTGGAAATATTTCAGATTCTCATTGGCACAGACTCAAGAAAGCTTGATCGCATGGAACAGAGAGTGGAAGATATACCAATTCTCCGTAAATGATTGTCAGTATAGCGGTCTGCATTTGGACCCGATGATGGTTCTGTGTTTAGCTTCCTGAAAAACTCTACTGTCAGATAAAATGACTCCATTTCCACCAGTTGTGAAACTGTCCTACTGCTTTGGTCACGAAATCTGTCCAGTGCATCATTTTCAGCTGCTGCTATATCAGATTGGGGTGACGGGAATCGTTTCAGTTCCCACATGCCATTTACTGAACATTAGGAAAGAAAACTCTTTGGGCTAACAATGTTCATAATAAAAAGTGCTTACCTCTGTTTCAGCAATTGACTCTCTCTCTGGTTCTTTTGGAATGAAATGCACCTACAAAAACCATTAGAGTTGAGAGTTAAGATCACCTATGCATATACTGCAACATACGACAATTCAGGAGAACGCATAATTCCTTAGTAAAGAGCGAGTCATGCTCCCAAGATTTAGAAACTGATAAGCTTCTATGGTCATCACGATATCCAGTAGCAAAATATTAAGCAAGACACTTTTACTAAAGACCAATTGTAGATCTCAATCTACACGATAAGGTAAAAGCATCAAATTCATCCATCAAAGAATTGATAATATTGTAAATCACAGATTAAAAATAAGTCAAGATAGAACAGTATATAAATCCAGCTTACATATCTTCAGGAACAACAAGGTTAAGAATAGCCAAAATACAATGACCATGTCAAATTCGAATCTAGAAGGAAATTTTGTATACCATCTCCAAGATATTATGGAAGTGTAATCTTAGGCATATAGATGATATCTTGGGCCGCCAAAGAGTGAATTATTCCCAAAATAGTGATATGGGCTCAAAGAAGGCAATGAGGAGGTGTCAGGCCGACATCCATTTGTACTGATTTAAGAAGGAAAAAGCAACACATGTATCATTAAGTCATATCAAGTCTGATTATAGTATAATAAAGAGGTTAAAGAAGGTATCTCATCAACTGAAGCATCAGCAACTCATTCACTTCGGCACAGTTCTTGGGTTAGGTTAATATCATTCTGTTGCCGGACCATAACTCTCCATGTAAGCTGTAATTATATATTAACAAACCTTTTCAAGCCCTACTATGAATGCACATAGCATTATATAAGTCAAGGTGTCCCATGAACAAATTGAATCCTTGTTCCATCAAGAAACCAAGTATTGTTTTGATCATATATCACTAAATGAGAGGAGATATTATGCGACACTATCACGTCTTTTTGACCAAGTATCTAACTAGATAGTTTCCACCAACCGGAAACTCAATATATTGGTCAGATATTTATGCAGTCTAAAAATGAGAAATCTGAACAGAGGTGAGGGGTAATGTATTTGATTATGTCTCACCAGCTTCCCCACTAGAAAATATCTCACCAGATACAGAGACCTACATGAAAGATCAGGACCTAGTTGCTTATAGTATTGCAAACGCCTATGAGCATGCCAAGAAAGGAAAGATTGCAAAAATTAATTGCTTCTCTAAAGGTGACCGTGCTCTTACTGTACTTGAAGGTTAGTAAACGTTTGGACTCACACTGCAATCTTTCACGATAGATCGTCTAAGTTTATCTAGGTTGTGAAACTTAATTTTCTTCTGCAAGGGAACTGACTGAGAGACCTTTAGTGATAATCTGACCATCATTCAGTCTACAATGCAGAAGACCTAGACTTGCTTGCTCGATTATAATCACAGATTATATTTGCTCAGAATATAATCACTAGATTATAAAAGGTAAACTATGTAACAATAATATGTCTTCACAAGTAGCAGAGAATGATAGTTCTTAGAATTATTAATTCATAAGCAGCTCATAAAGCATGTTTTCTAGTATACAACTCCAACACAATATATAATTGCAATTTTCAAATTTTTTTTTGTAACTTATAATAATATAATTTCTCTTTGTTACACTTCAATTATTCTAAGTTGTCTTCGTTTATTTTTTTTTAAATGGAAAATGGGAACCGGAACCGCCCATTAGCTTTACGGTTCGGTTACGGTTCCGGTGCCTACGGAACCGTAACCGGCGGTTTTGGAACCATGGGCACCCCTATAATTGTAGGTGGTATTTCTTGAATATGGGATTGAGTAAAAAGTAGTGCAGGACCCATAAATAATTTTAAAAAAATGGATGATAAAGAGATAGGATTGTGGATGTGTTTACAACCCAAAAACTAACCTATCTGTATAAAAGGTCATTTTCCTATTATCATCGTCATCACATTTACCATTATATGAAATGATGTAATATGATATGAACGGAGCCCCTGGCCCCTTTAAAAGTCTAAAGAAAATTCGAGGGTTTTCACGTAAATGACATGTGATACTTATATACTAATATACATTTATATATGTGAAAATAGGGTGAAAATACCATTTTGATAAAAATAGATGTCTTTTATCCTTATCCATAAGAGTATGAGCTTTCTATACCATTATGACTTAAATGATGAAATTAGCCCTCCACATGGCCGAAAAAATTGCTGAAGCTGACATAACTCATTTTTTGCCTTTTATTTAAATTATTTTCATTCTTCTTCTTAACAATGCAACCGAAAACTAAAAAGAAAATAGATTAAAGAGAATCAACCCTAAACCCTAAGGTTCATGAGCCATACTGAACCACGATGGTTCATGATTGTGGGTAAATGGTCGTAAGTGTCTGATAGGGGTTGAAAGATCATGAGCGAGCCACCGTGAACCACGATGGTTCATGATCATGGGTGAATGATCGTAAGTGTCTGATCGTAGGTGAATGATCATGAGCGAGTCATAACTACAATGGTTCATGATCGTGAGTGGCTGATCGTAGGTGAATGATCGTGAGTGTTTGATCGTAGGTGAATGATCGTGAGTTATCCATCGTGAACGAGGGTGCTTTGAAATGAGGTGATTATGGTTAACATTGTAAGGAATTATCAATTTAATATTTCATTTTGGAAAATTACATTCAATGAAAACTCATTTAAATACAAGGGAATCACATTAAATGAAAACTCATACAAACATAAGGAAATTACATTCAATCTTCTAGAAACAAGAGAATTACATTCAATATACTTGATTACATTCTGAGTCAATCTATTTGTGTGCGACCCCCACGGGAACCAACCCCAGCTCTCATTGTCCTCAACTAACACCCATGCTCAATCATCTATCACGACGTTATCCCGATATAGATGAACAAATAATACACCAATAGGTTGGCTGCCTTCAATTAGTCCTCGATGTCACTGCCAAACTCATTGCCATTGAATGATTTTCTTAAGTCGCTTACATACAAGCCTACAATATGAGGCTGCAATATTAATCCATATAACGAAATGAAATTGTGCTTTAAAACGAAGTTCGGTAAAAACTGCTCATGGCCGATGTTCGTAGTCAGAGATCGTGTACAACAATCGTGATCGCGAAGACGGGCCATAATTATGCTATCATGAGTGAGTGTCTGTGTGTCTCGATCGTGAATCACAATCATGGTCCACGATCGTGGACCACCCGTGAGCGACCATCGTGGGCATATAAACATCGCCAACAATAATTTCACAACTTCAAAACCATCATAATGCAATTATATATATCAAACTCTGTGTTTTAAGTTAGGGGCTGACCAGAAGGAGAGGTTCTCCGTCTGAAGACGATGATGAGGCCGTATCGCGCTTATTGCCGCTTCTGCTCATCTTGCCGGAAATGTAGGTTTGAAGAAGAAACTGTCGTGGGAGGGGATACGATCGTGGTGTCGGAGTAGAGGAGTCGATCGTTGCTCTCGATAGTGAAGTTTTGTGGGGGACCGAATAACCTTTTTCGATTTGTTTAGGGCTTGAAGCTTTTGTGGGATCGCATCTTTTTGTTTTTTGTCAATTGACTGTTGGTTTCTTAAAAAAAAGGGAAAACCATTTATTTAATTCACACGTTCTTTAAGCAGTTGGCCGATGGTTATTATAGTCTTTTTCACGAAAATAATATAGAAAACTCATATTCTATGAATAATGATAATAACTGCTCTTTTATGGGCCTGATATATTAGGCTCCCTTTATATATTCCTCAGTTCACCCTTTTATTTTTAATTTTCTATTTATCAAAATTTTAATGTAAATATTTCGTGATTTCTTGTTACTGCTGACTTTATTAAAAGCCAGGAGGTAAGTTTGACTTTTGGATCTAATGCATAAATACCAGCTTAACTGCTTAAGCTTGATATCCTTAATTATATAATTTAATAAACACGTTCTTAAATAAATAACAAAAATTCATATCTAAATTTTAACTGCCTTTTCTTTTGTTCGTGAACATTAAAATCAACTATTATTACCCATATACAATGCACGATATGTACGCATATCAACAATACTTATTTAACTGTGCAATAAATTCATTATCGATCTAATACAATATCAAACATCGTGTTTGTGTATAATAAAGCTATTAATAAATTATTAAAAAAAATTCAAGAATCAAAAAAAATACAAACATTAAATTATATCATAAAATTTCTTGTACATAATGAGATACACATTTTCAATATTATTATCTTTTCACATACACTATAAATACACCTATAAGTTATAACTAAATATGTTATGGCATATTTGTTTTATAATCGGTATGTATATAAATTTTCATAAAAGCTTAGATTTGTAAAAAAAGAAATAACCAGACTTATTTTGTATAAGAAATAACCACTATAATTAAGTTGCATTTTATAGACAAAAAATGACACCATAAATTTTTTTAATTTGATGTAAATAAATAAAGCTAATATTCCTTGAACTAAAAACCATAGTATAATGTAATTTCATTAGGGCATAGAATGATAACATCTTATAATAAAAAAATCATAAATGCAATATAATATATTTGTAATTAGACATTTGTTATAATTAAGTTCATTATAGAGAATAAATATAATATATCTTTAATATATTTAAAATCTAGAAAAGGAAGTAATAAACATCAACAAATGACCAACAAAACATTTATTTGTTTCCGCAATTATAAAAGTATTATTACATATTATATAATTGAATTTAAAACCTGTAATTGTTGAACATTATTGTATAACAAATAATTGAAAGTTTATTGGATAACTGTGAGTGTCTTTTGGAGGGAAAATGACATTATGTAAACTTAGCCAATATTTTGACAATTGTGAGTGCCTCAAGGGCATTAGCAACTTGTTATTAGAAATAAAGGCAACTTCAATAAGTGTGATTTCCTTCATACTAGGTTTCATCTACTTCCAAGTGATACCAAAGTAATCGACAATGATTAATAATTCTGAGTGAAATGTAAGGCCGATTGCAATAATGATATTTCTACCTCAAATTTGAATTAGATAACCTAATCACACCAAATCCGATTTTTCCACTCCGAACAGAAGCATGGAGACACGTGAACGTCTGCCTCGATACCAAGGCAGCATTTGCCCCAAATAGAATAATGGAAGATAGGGTCAAATTTGATCCGATAATAAGATTTCTTTGCATTTATGAGGAGCAAAAGAGCGTACCTTAGAAGATAAGGAATAAAAACATATATCCAGCAAAATGAAATATATAATAGGAAACTTGATTTTAATCTCAAGTATGATTCCTATATCTTTATTCTGTTCATCGCAATGTGCAGGAACGTGACAAAAGCAAATCACTCTGACACATACACCAAGCCCAGAGCCTTGTAAAGAATATTTTGACCACGAGGTCCAAGACAGCACACCGACCCACCAACCTGGATAAGATTATGCATACAGACTGTATTCATACGAAATATCACAACTCCAATAATCTTGACACAATAAATAAATCAAAGCAAATCAGCAGACACGCAACAAATAAAAATAATGTAGCATGCCAATCAACATTTGCTAGAGCTAGAATTCAGATGCAAAAAAGAACAGCAAGATGGAAAAATCTGATATTTTATCGGATAACAAGAATATCGACAAACCTCGACAAATACCAATCACACTAAACTGCAGATTCCAAATATAGACTGCAAATAATAGAGAGGACGACAATATGCCGGCAACCGATAAGCCAAGCAGCTACCTATACAACATATTAAACTGCCACTCAAATATATCATCAGCCAAAAAGTTAGCTCCGACTTTGATGCCCCGTTCTTGCTGATCCCTATGCAGAGGAGGGATTATAGTAGTCTAAGTCAGAAGCACACCCATCATTTTTCCACGAAACCTCATCATCTTTGCATCAGTTTCTTCTCTTTCCACAACCAAAGAGCCATTGGCATGCTTGTTACAATTATACAAACAACAGTGAAGAAAGGGTAAAATTAGAAAATGAGAAGGACAAAACAACCAAATCCCTTAATGTTGTGACTGGATTATCTGCTATTGTGTACTGCGTGTCAGCCCGCTTCTTGTTACAGTCCTGCAGATAATAATGCGTTAATTCCTAGCCATAACATTCATAATTCATGGTGATTGATCTCAAATATAGATTTGAGAGCGAATAGAAAGGGGGGGCTCTCATGGACGTACATTATTAGTGCAATTGATAACTGTAACAATATTAAGTGCAAGCACAGCCAGAAAGGCTTATTGATATTGAAGGGGGGGAACATGTTGTGATGAACAGCAATATGGATTTCTCAAAATCTTGACGAGCTTCTAAGCAAGCAAATAAATATATAAGAAGACTAAAGGACTTCTGTTGGGCAGTAGTTCATGTCATAATCAAGGGCATCCAGCATTTAGTCAAGCTTAAAGATGAAGACCAATTACTTCAAAAATAACAATTATCTGCTCCATAGAAAATTAAGTCATTAATCCCAATCAATATTTATCCAAACCACATCAGCCCAAGGAAGACTACAGCAGCTTTAACGTGTTAACACAACAGTTATCACAGCAGCTTTAACGTGTTAACGCAACAGTTATCAGATACTGAACCCACATATTGAGCAGAATCCAATGCATGGTTGCCGAGAAGTAAATCTTAATTTGAGGTGAACTTGAAAATCATTAGTTGGTACAGCAAAATATAGTTAGCTATCATGATTCAGCACAAGAAGTCAACAAACAGGCTGTATTTAATGTTGGCATACGTTGGAGAGATGAAATGTCAATGTATATTCACCCCTGGGACAAAATCAGAAAATCAGGACACAACATGTGACAATACCAATTTACTAAGGAGAACATGAGCAAAAGACAAATAAAATGCTCAGCATAATCTAGGTGGCTTTCAGTTCTGAGAGAAGATTTTAAGAAATGAGTGTATCAGAAAATGCAACATATAACACAAAGAAAATTAAGATCACACAAATATAATGGAATAGATGATGGATAATTATCAGCGATAGAGGATATGAAACTGGGTATTTGCCAAAAAATTTACACACCAATTATGCAAAGGTCCATAAAGAAGAAGCAAACCATTGGCAGTTAACGGTGTACTAATGCATCTAAGATTCAGTTCCCAGCCTAAGTTTGTCCAGTATTTCTTTTCACATCTGGTCCACAGCATATATACCTAAAGGCTAGAGACTACCTAAGATAGAGGAAAAATAGTAAAAGTAGGTTTAGGCATCAAGACAATCATAGTATTAATAGATTGTTCGCATATTGCAGCCAAGTAACTACGTTTCTACATAGCTATTTACGTAAAAAGGGGGTTGCTGCTCTTCGGAACCAACCACAATATATTTTCAGTAGGTGTCTTCTAATGGAAAACCAAGCACTAAAGATCATCCAAGCATATTCTTTGTTATGCTACAATGGAGGATGGAGTGGGAGTGGGTGGAGTAATTGACCCTTGTTGAGAACTACTATAGCATACCTTCCAGGAAGCATCTGAGAGCTGTTCACTGAACTCCTCGAATTCCCCAACCTTTTAGACTTATTTTCATGTTCCTTGTCCACCCGCATTGCAGCCACCTCCTTCTCCATAGCAGCAACCTCCCTTCTCATCTTTTTGGCCTCCACTTCCATTGCTTTAGTCAAAGTTTCTACCTTCTTTGCTAACATCTGATT
>JAYDZE010010392.1:0-10427 GCA_034509125.1 Monilaria moniliformis
GAGAGAGAGAGAGAGAGAGAGAGAGAGAGAGAGAGAGAGAGAGAGAGAGAGTTGGCCTTCTTGTTGTTGGTGGATATATTCTATTTCCTAGCAACTTAGGCCACCAAAGCATAAAACAATGGCATTTTTGGCTTTTGTCACAAACTTTGCATTAGTAAGTAGGCACTATATCTCTCTCCCTTGTTCTTGAAGCCGGCAAAACTATGTTAGACCACTTATCCCTCCATCTACCAATCTTTGTTGGTTTGATCGATTCCATATATCTTATATTAATTGTCATTTATATTTTATACGTTAGCAATAAAAGATTGATACATAACAAAAGAGGTAACTACATATATTTTGTCTCATGTTTCAAAAACTAACATGGAAGCGGTTGTTAAAAGCTAGAATGTTACTCACATTTTTTTGTTTCTTCTCTCCTCTTCTACATACAAACTCCAAAGATGAGAAACAAGAACATGAGAGAGAAAGGGATAAATATACAACATTTTGGTACGATAAAATTGCTCTCTTACCATATTTCTTTTCTAAAATTTGTGATGAAAGGCTGAATTTTCGTTTTAATTTTTGAAACTCAATGTAATTGATAGGATAAACGAGGTTTCCCCCCCCCCCCCCCTTTTTTTTTTTTTGCTCAAAGTAATTTTAGAATCTTGATGACAAACCTTTGAATAAAACTAGACAAATGCAATAACTCCAAAACATGATATTATGATCGTCACTTTCTTTTAAGGTTTATAATAATATATTATATTTAATATACTACATTTATATGGCTATTTGAAAACCAATTTGCATAACTAATAACGATGTGAATGTAAATAATGCGCTTAGTTAAACGGATATGAGAAAATCACTATTCCTACAAAAGAAAAGGGAAGAAATAAATGGAAGGTTCAATATTGAATTTTTTTATGACATCTTTCTCATTTTATCTATTTCTAATACTTTTTGTAAATTAGTAATTAGTTATACATATATAATTAACATGGTAATTAATAAGATTATAAAAATAAAATTTCTTAGTTTTTGATACGTGCAATTTAACAATTGAAGACACTTAAAAAAAACAAATTATGCTAGATGATACTTTTTTCATATCAAAATGAGTTCCAATTAAATAATCTTTTATTATGTCCACATATAAAGTTATTTTATTCAAAAAAGAAAGACACATTTATAAATCCTCTAATATATACTCTTGGTTTTATTAAATATTTGTACCTCTTTTTTCCATTTTAATAGATCCTTTTGTCATGAGTCCAATCAGAATTTTTTTATAACAAAATCAAACGGAGAAAAAAACATTTATAAATCCTTCTATATATGCTCTTTGTGTTATTAAATTTTTGTACCTTTTTTTTTAAAATTTTAATAGGTCCTCATTCATACCATATAGTTCAATCAGAATTTTAGATAGGAAATTAAACGGACAAATTTTATTTAAAAAGTGATATTATTCTTGCTTGGATGATTAATCGAATTGTAAATATTAAATCATTATATATGAAATTAGTCAATAGAGTTTTAAAATTACATTACCAATGTGACAAGGTCACGTATTTTTAGCAACTAACTCTGAATTATCTCCGCACTCCAATTTCCTTCCTTCCGCCGCCGCCGCCATGAGATCTGCGGCGGAGAAGCTCCGCTTCTTCCACCGAAGCTCATCCCTGAATTTCTTATCTCTGTTCTCAGCATCCAGACAATTGAAGACGTCTACAATAACCACCACCGCCGCCGCCGCCCTAACCGAGGAAGAAGTGAACCAAATCAACGCCGTAATCCGCCGCCTATGCGACTTAAACTACCTGAAAGAAGCTACCGACCTCATCTCCGCGGCCCTCTCCACCGCCAGACCTCCTCTCGCTTCACTCCCTGTCTCATCTCTCATCAGCCGCCTCGCTTCCGAACCCGACCTCACCTACCCAATGCACCTGCTCAACACCCTCAAATTCAACCCTAACGCATCAGACCCGTCAGTTCTTATCCCCGTCGTGAAAATGATCCTCTCCTCACTCTTCGAGAACGGTCGGCCAAAGATGGCCGTCAAGATTTTCCAGTGGGTGGTGCGGCCCGATTTTCCTGGCGGTGCGGCGGCGGACCTGGATCTCTACGCTGGTTTGGTTCATGGATTTTGCAGGAACGGGATGATGTTGGAGAGTCTCCGTGTTTTGAGAGTGATGGCAGATGAAAATTTGGTGATTGGGGATGAAATTAGGGTTTGTGTTTATAGGGGATTGTTGAGGGAGGCTAGGGTTAGGGAAGCTTTGGAGCTGAATGCTGCATTGGGGAGTTGTACTCCGGGGAGTGATGGGGATACACGTGTTTCAGAGAAGGTTGTGCATTTACTGGAGCAGATTATTTCAAATTGGGTGGAGCAGAATTTGTGAGGTGTTTTGCTTTATCTCTTAATTTCTTGCTTCAGTTATTCCTTCTCTCAAGTTTCATCTTAGCTCGTTGAAATTCAAAATTATGTAAATTATTCAGCCGCAGGAATGTTGGATCAACAATTTTGTTGGAGATTATATTTCAAGATGAAGCCTTTAAAGTTTAAACCATCGCCAACTCTGTACAAGTTTGTATATTTAGATTGCAAAATCAGAGAACACGAAAAGTTCATGTATTTACATGCAAATAATACGCAAACTAATGTCACAGAATTCAAATAATCGTTCAAATGTTGAATCATATATCTGAGTGGGACCATCGGTTAACAAATCCAAGCGTTTGATAGTTTGTCCATGAGGAAAGCCAACTTGTGAAAAAAGGGCCCCCTACTAATCCAAAGGTGATTGCAAGAAACAACAATTTGGAGATAGGGCTTGCAGTTGATAAGACTGAATATTCACCACTCCTTCTTCACACCTCACTCAATTACTAAACTTGAGTTCCCACTTCCTGCTTTGCTTGCTTCATCGTCTCTGCTCAACTATGGCCTCTGTTTCTGCCAATTTTCTTTGCTCAAGAACTTCAGTTCGACTGCCCAACCAGGTGAAAATGTATATTCTTGTTAAAATTTTCAGTTTTTGCAATCAGCGTTTCTATGTTCAATTTTGGAAAACTTCCAGTAGCTAGAGACTGTTTTTGCATTCTTTATTCTATGAATCCGTTAATTCACACGCTGGATTAAGACTGAGATAGTAATTAAGAAGCAGAACCGAAATGTCGGTTTAATTATGTATAGAATGTGATGTAATAACGTTATGGCAGATGATGCTGAGCAAGAGTTTAAGGTTGGCGACAGTTGGTTGGAGTAGGACAGCTGGTTTCCCTCGTCTCACTACTTCCCGCTTCCAAATTACTTGTGCTGTAAGAACCCATACATCCTTACATCTCTCTCTCTCTCTCTCTCTCTCTCTCTCTCTCATGTTGAGATATGTATATGGTGCAGGCAAAGAAAGAAACAGTGGACAAAGTGTGTGAGATAGTGAGGAAGCAGCTTGCACTGCCTGCTGACAAGGAAATCACCCCTCAGACTACTTTCACAGATCTTGGAGCTGACTCCCTTGACACTGTAACCAACCCTAACCATTCTCTTTCACTTACTTATGCTCCTTTTCGATTAAATGTCTCATGCTTTCAATAATGACACATTAATACATAATAAAGTGACTTCGATTTCAAATCTAGAGTATGCTCGTCCTAGATTTGGAAACTAATTCGAATTTACTGAGTATATATTTTTGAAAAACATGAGCTTAAATTTTCACATAGTTTCTCATACTTCCGATAATAACACATTAGTTGGTCGTGTTGGCAACTGTAGATCTGCGTGAACATTGCACTCAAATAAAAGTCATTAGCCTATTTGTAGGTTTCCATTGCCAACAAATCCAAAATCGAATATTGAGTAGTATCTGAATATGTAATTTTGATGTGCAGGTGGAAATAGTAATGGGGCTGGAAGAAGAGTTTGACATTACAGTCCAAGAGGATAACCAAGACAACATAACCTGCATCCAAGAAGCTGCTGATCTCATTGAACAGCTTGTTGCCAACAAATCTTGATAGCTTGTTGCCAACAAATCTTGGCAACTTAGAATTATGATTATTATTCCATGTGGATTTTATTTTTTATTTTTTTCTGATGAGATTTATTTAATGCTTTCGTCGTGATTGGGTTTTGCGGGGGAAAAAGAAAAACTATTCTAGTTTGAATTTTGGTATTTGTAATGTTGTAGTTGGGGACATGAAAGCTCCATTCGAATTTCCAATATCTATTAATTTGGTGGATTATATGAGTTTGGATGATTCCAATTCCAACACTTTGTAAGTTTAGTTCTTGCACTGAATTTGTCTGATTTGATTTGCCACTTGTATGTTGTTTTGTTTTGATTGAATGATTCAATTGGTTCTGCAATTGGTTGCGGTAACGTCCAATTCATTTGGTGAAGATTCTATATAACTTATTTTACTACACAGAATGCAATCTAATAGATTTCTTAGTTTTCAAATTCTTGATTTCTTTTTTTCCTTTTTAAACATCTACAAAAGGAATGGATAGTCCAAGTTTATAGTTTTCTAAATATAAAATAACTGAAGTTTTAGTGGGGCCAACCCAGCCACAATTTTTATTTTTAGAAACAGACTAAAGCGAGTTGGAAAATGCCATGATTTTATTTTATGTTTTCTGAATAAAAAGAAACAGAACTATGTCCATCAGTTACGATAATTCTTCATCGACTTTAGCTTAATAGAAAAAAGGAAAACGACGCCGTTGCCGGGGATCGAACCCGGGTCACCCGCGTGACAGGCGGGAATACTTACCACTATACTACAACGACTTGTTATGCATTTGTTATCACTTACTACATAAAATACAATTTCGTTTTTCCGAAGCTAACGTCCGTATCCTGTTCAGGTAAGGCAAAGCCTTCATTGCGTTAATATGTTTCACTTTATATAGTAATTAAAGTTATTAATCAACATTAAAAAACTATCCCACTGAAATTATATTATAAATGAATTATATTAAAGATCAAGATGGTAAGAGACTAAAAGAAAGATAGCTTGTAGCTTGTGTGGTAGTGTTTAAATTGTAATACTGGACTCAGTATGTATCTACACATGTTCAAAGCTAAATTAAAAAGAAAAACAGAAACAAAATATAAAAGTTAAATACGTTGAGAAAAATAGAAAAAATAAATATATCGTACAATACTTCTACTTAAATATAATGATATAATCTTTAAGATAGTTTGATCCGAGATTTCCTCATTCGACTTGAAGATTGGAATTTCCCGACCTTCATGAGCCTCAACGTTTGGCCATTCACATGCTGCTATGTATCATTTTCAATTTGAATTTTGAACCAATCATTTCCAATTTGAACTTTGAACCGAAATTTTTTGAAATTGAAATTTCCATACATCCAATTATCCAAATCAAATTTAATTCGGGTTTGGATTTTTAAAATTAGACATTTTAACCAAAATTTAAAAGTAATTAATATTCAAACCAAACAATTAGTTGGTCTAGAAGAAAATTAAATTTGGGTTGGATAACCCAAACTATCTGAAATCGAAATTAGAAAAACCATGGTATATATTATGAATTTGACTTTTGTTAATTGAATTAGATTTTTGTTAATTGAATTAGATCTAATTGAAATATTGAATGACTTTCTGATTTAGATTTGAGCTGACATATGTACCTATTGTAATTTCAGTCTATCAATATGCATATAAAAGCTTATATGATAATTATTTTATGAAGATAAGATTAAATCTGAAAATATTTTATTGATTATTTTCAACTGTTAATTAAAACAAGTAATAACAATCCTTTTCTTTAAATTGTGTCGAGGAATAAACACTTGTCTTTCTATGGAATAGGAAGAAAATAAGCTAAAAGTAAAAACGTGGACGGCAGGATTCGAAACTGCGCGGGCAGAGCCCACATGATTTCTAGTCATGCCCGATAACCACTCCGGCACGTCCACTACTTCTTGGTTATTCTTTAGGAGCTGTCAATTTAAAGGGAGAAGGGAGAACTGATGTAAACAATGATAATTTGGCACAAAATAAACCATTCTTCTTTGTAATTTCACCATACTGTGAAGAACTTAATTATACAATGGTGGAAATCCAATGCTTTCATGTATGGGCCAGGGATAATCCTGCTAGTAGCTACAAGTAATTGAGTATGAAGTGAAAGTCTGAAAGATAGATTTCATTTTCGACTAGATGAAGCGTTGTTCGTACTTAGAATTTGATTTAATCAAAATCTAAGTCTATTGAGACTCCAATTTCGAAAAATGTAAAAAAATAAAGAGAAAACATTTCAAAACATATCTGAAAAAACAAATAAAGTTTTCTTGGTTCAAGACGAGATCAAAGATTTATTATTACACGGATTACATAACTTATGTACACTGCTTGTTGGTAGTTGCTTAGGACAATATCCATCAAGGGTAAGAGGTGGGTGTAATGTAAGAATTTGGTCTTATCAAACAATTAAGATTAATTTAGCACAAAATATTGGAGCAAGTGTATAATAAAGAACTTTTCTTCGGAATTTAACCATTGTTGTGAACAATGAAAATTCAATACTTTTATGGGTGGGTCACTGGTAGCTAGTTGCTACATCTCAAATTTACCAAAGAAATTTATGTTTTTCACTTTTCGAAATACTATGGATTAGTATACAGTAAGTGGGGACGATCCCACGAGAAACGGACTAACTTGATTTTAACTTCCTACAACTTACAATTTGGTTATGCCACGACGCTTTAGTTTTGGATATTTTATTGTCCATTAAAACACTTGAACTAAACTACTAGTGGCAAACTTCTACCTACCTACCTACGACGGACATAAATTAGAACGGAATGGTGTAAAAGTATTGAACTGGAACTATCTTACCATATTCTATCCTAAGGAAAACATAAGTTTCTTTTTGTATTATTCTAAGACTTTTGTACTGGGCAGTTTAGAGGCTAACTTAGAAAATAGAGACACGAGCAAAATCTACTAAATATCAACACAAAAAACAGTGGATGAGGAAAATAAAATCCAACACAAACAAAAAAAAAATAAAAAACGTACAACTAAACAAAAATTCTAAAGCTTAAACCAACATGTAGGCAAAAGAGACACTGACTAAATCTAATCCAAGCATAACACTCAAACTCGCTATTTTGGAAAATAAACACGCCAAAAATCTGCCCCTCCCACGGTTTCTTGTAGCATCCATTGGCACCGCTTAACGATTAATAGAATCCATGCAGGCTTTGGATAGAAAAACAATGTTCATGGGAGAAGCGCCAAAAGGAAACGACGAAAACTAAGAGAAAGAGGGTGGGAATTAATTACTATAACAAGAAGAGAGAGAGAGAGAGAGAGAGACTATTTACAAATATATTTCGATGGCCTAAATTCCTTCACCCTCTCCCCTTACATGGCAGAACAAATATAAAATAATTAGTGACGGTTATATATGTAGATACATAGCACACGAGTATTGTATGAATAGTAGTGGCGCAAATTGTGGGCGATGTATCTGAGAAAACGAAGGAACGTGTTGTTTCCCAGTGTGTGTTGTGCGTGCGGATGGCCGTCTGTCGCGGTGTGTGAATGTATTTAGTATCTAGTTCTGAGTCAGAATAGGAGTGGGATTTCTTTTTTCCTTTTTTGACTATGATTGAATTTTCTACATTGTATTTCGCCTTATAAATAAATAACCATTAATTAGAACCCGAACCATAAAGTCGCTTGATTAGCCCTTCTTAATTAATCAGGAAATATTAATGAAATTAATAAACAACCCAATCATATAGATTTATTTTCTAAATATAAGTGAATACATGAAATTTCTTTAAATCTAAATGACATTTGTGAAGATTTCAAGGAGCATACGTGCAATTTAATTTGGTGATATAGATAAATTTTATGTTTCTACTTATGTGTTGTTTAGAGCTCATGAAAATGTGGGTTTCATGTATAAAGAGCCAACACAGTATGTGAATGTTATGAGACGATATGGACGTGCTATTTTGTTTTCATATAGGTGAAACGCAACCTTAGAGCACTCGCAGCGGGCCAGAAAAAGGGGCTGGATGCGCGCGTGGCGAGCCGCGGGCTGCCTATACGGTCCTGGCCGCACGTGCGCATTGCCTTCACCACCCAATCTCGGCGCGACATTCCATACACGCGCACGTGACATTCTTTAATTTTTATTTTTTAATTACCGTTGAAACATTTAACTTTTATTTTATCTTTTTTCTTTTTCAACTTTGTGACCGTTTTTTGTATTTTCTTAAAAAAAATTAAAGAGCCATTGGTTGACATTCTCATTCTCGTCTATAAAAATATCTCTGTTTTAATTCATTTCTTATTTCAATTATCTCAATTCTTATCTTATTCTATCCATTTCTCTTTTAATTTCTTTCATTCATCTTCCAATTTCTTGAATTCTTCACATATAATTCTCCGAAATTCATGGATCCGCATGAAAAAAATGAGAATTCATCTGGCAACACATTCGACAATCAATCCAACAATAGTTCGTCCGGTACAGAGGAAGCCATTTTTCAAGTCACAGGGGAGTTCAATTTGGCGATGCAACAATACATGGAAACGATGCGAATAGCACTGTCAAGGCCTCGTGTACGGAGGTCGTACATGAAACGAGAGAGTGAAAATGCCCCGCGACGCCTCATAGAGGATAATTTCTCTAACCAGCCACGATGAGGTGCAACTGAATTTCGTCGGCGGTTCCGTATGCGCAATCGTTGTTCGTGTGCATAGACGACACATTGGCGGCACGTGATGGGTTTTTCCAGCAGTGCCCCGACAGTGTTAGGAATGAGGAGCTCTGACGCTGCAGAAGTGCATGGCGGTGATACGACAGCTCGCACAAGGTGGAACTCTAGATCAATTCAACGAGTACCTACACGTCGCGAGCACGACAGTCGACAGTGGAGCTCTAGATCAGTTAGTTGAAGTCTTCCGCGATACATATTTGAAAATGTCAACGATGCAAGATGTCTAACGATTGATGGTATTGTACGAGAGATATCACGACTTTTTTGGAATTCTAGGCAGTATCGACTGTATGCACTAACCATGAAAAAATTGCCCTACTGCACGAAGAGATGCCTATACCGGAGGATACAAGGGTTCACATCCGGAGATCATTCTCGAAGCAGTTGTTGACCAACGTTTACAGATCTGACATGCATCCTTTGGCATGGTCGGGTCCAACAATGACACCATCTTCCCAAACCATTCACATATCTTCAATGACGAATGTGCGGGCACATGTTATCAAGTTCATGACCAATCGCCGACTATACAGTATGGGCTATTATTTGGCTGATGGCATCCATCCAAAGTAACTGGTATTCGTGAAATTGATTACGTGTCCGACTGATCCAAATAAAGTGTTGTTTGCTTAAAGACAAAAAGTGGTGTGGAAGGATGTTGAGTGTCATTCGGTTTACTCCAAACAGGTTGGGCGATCATCAAATGTCATTGCGTATGTATTACCAATCATGCATATCAGATGTCATGTATCCATGTATTATCCTGTACAACATGATTATCGAGGATAAATGAGACAACACAACTAATTTCTTCGATGATGGAGCCGCCTCTAGCTCGGCATCCACCCTGAAAACCCATCACAAAGTGCACCAGATAAATTCTGAGCATATCAAAGTCGGCGCGCTTCAATTCGCGAAGAACGAGTTCATGACCAATTCCAATATGATCTTATTGAATAAATTTGGGCACAGTCCTTTAACAGATGAGTAATTTTTAATTTTAACTATGTTATGTTCTATTTCAATTGTGTAATTTTTAAATTTTAATTAAGTAATTATTGAAATTATAATAATTTATTATAATTTTATCAATATCACAATTGAAATAACTAAATGAAATTGGAGATTAAAAAATATGATGAATTAAAAAAAAAATTGGTGAAAAGTAATTGGTGAGACCATAAATAGTATAGGCCTGACCTAATTTATGATCTGTGAATTATAGGTATTTGTGGCATGATTTGAAAAGTTGATATGACACCTGAATAGTATAGGTTTTGCTCAAATTTGTAGTCTGCATTGTGAGTGCTATTAAATTTCTATACTTTCATTCTTTATTTAGTTAGGTTTTTATATATTTCTTTTCATTTTAATAAGTTTTTATAATTTTATTTTTTTTATTTTATCAAATCCTTATTTAACAGATTTAGTATAATGGTTAATTTTTCCATTATCAATATAATAAGTCATTATATATCATTTAATCTAATTCCACATCATATACTATTTGGAGATTTGATATAAATATTATGAAAATTTTAAATACCTCCAATAAAACTATTATTGCTCCAGTTAAAACCTAATTTCCCATCGACTTTGTTAAATGTTCCTTCTTCCGCCCCACAGCGCAGTTCTAAAATCTTAAAAGTCCCCCCCC
>JAYDZE010010403.1:0-10426 GCA_034509125.1 Monilaria moniliformis
GCACCGACGAACTTGATAGAGTTCCAAGAATTGAGCTAAAGACTTCTAAACTAATGCAAAATGCTAGAGAACAAAATACTTTGAGAGATGAAAATGCTTTGAAAATTGTGTGATCATCTCTTCCAAACTCAAGCCTATTTATAGGCTAAGAGTAGATACTTGAAAAGTTTTGACATTCAAAATACCACATAAATATGTGGATGTTACACCTAGATGAAAGGCCAAAGGCATTGGCTATAGGAAATTCCAAAAACCTTTCCTATATCCCACCTTTCCAACCGACTTTTCTAAACTTATTGGTTTTATAATCAGCAACTTTGTTTGAATGCCATTTGTTTCACACAAATATACTTTTGATATCCAATTGAAATATTACATTATTTTTCTCAACAATATATGACATATGATGTGTACGTTGTGTTCTTTTGAATGTGGAATCATCTCTTAGTTCATAGGACAATGCTATGAATGAACTTCCAATTTAGATTGAAGCTCCAGTCAATCAATAAGTTAATTTATGGTGATACTTTATCTAATAAGTATTTTTTAGGAAGAAACTTAGACAAAATGATATATCTCATTTTATTTTGTGGAGTTTCCGTTTTCCTTATTGAACAATTACTCAAATTTTTAATAAATAGTATTAAAATTTGGAAGAGTTGATTAATGTCCTACTCACTAATTCAAACTTCAGTAATAAGAAGACACCTTTAACTTTAAGTAATGTGTTGACCTGTAATAAAATAAGTTTATTGTTAACTCATATTTATATATACATATGTGTGTATATATATTGTTATGTGAGCAGTTTTTTACTTTTCTCTTTCAACAAGAATAATGTGTTTCTTCTATAATTCAAGAAAATAAATAAAAAGTTTATACTTTTGAAAATATAATAATAATTAAAAAATATGGCTCGTATAAATTATATGATTCCATTCATAATTATGATTATTTAAATAGAACTAATCGTAATATATTCTCCATAAAAGTTGAGAGATTTGAACTCACATAATATAAAACATACGAAAACCATACACCAAAATATTACTTTGTTTTAAAGTTAAATATATCGTTACTTTGTATTTATTTTAAAATTATCTCTAATTTGATAATAATATAAATCATTATACCTTACTATTATAGAATTTTAAATGTCACGTTCGTGCATTGCACGAGTAGACTATGGATGTCTATTTGGACCGGATCATGTCGTATCGGGTATCTATATTAAAAATCAGATACCTAGCTTCGGTTTTACGCTAAACCCTACACTAATTCGACCCGATTTTACGCTAATTTGAAAACCGGCCCTGTTCCTATGCCCACTACAAAAATCAAATCCCAAAACCCCTTACACACACAAACACACATGTCTCTGATCTCATTCAGCACTGCAGGTGGACGAGGGGTGGTCGTGATAGAGATGGGGATGTGCGGCCCTTGGTGCTTGGTGAGAATAGAGAGAGCGACAGAGAAAGAGAGATAGAGTATAGAGAGGGCGAGAAGAGCCAGAGTAGAGTAAGCGTGAAGAGTATTCATAGAGAGAATGGGAGATCTAGATATGATTTCTTCTATTTTCTCTTTTCTTTATCTTTTTTCTTCAATTTTATTATTTCAATTAAACATTTAATATATTTACAAAGTATAAAATGTATAAATAAAAAATTAAAAGTCGTGTATAAAATATATCTGATTATTATTCGAGTATACCTAAAACCCGAAAACACGAATAAACACCCTTAGGTGGGCGTACTAGTTCCAAAAAAAAAAAACTTTACACTTTCGAGGGGCGTTTGGTAGTCATGATATAATGGGATAAGATAGTTAAACCGTAATAGTATTTAGGATAAAATTTATGATAGAGATATGGAAAGAGATTTAATAATGTTGTTTGGTAAGTAGGATATAAAACAAGATAAACATAAATAGGGTGTTTGATTGTCTAAAATATATTATAGATAAGATATAAAATGACATTTTTACTCTTTTCAAAATATAAATATATTTATAATTTTAACAACTAGATTATTATTTAATTTCTGAACCTAACTAACTGAAACTCATCTTTTATTGAACTAACTAATTGATTATTCAACAAATTTGAGCAAATACAGAAGTGAAGAGGGCAACAGTTAATGAAAGTTTAATTTTAATTAATTAGTGGAAGTCTAATAAATTATTTGTGGACAAATACATAACCGAACTAACTAAGTGATTAACTTTAATTAATTATTAGACAAATAATTGGGGTCGAATTGTTAATGAAAGTTTTTGATTAATTAGTTAACAAATGAGTAATTAACAAAAGAGAATCAACGGTGCTCCATTTCTAGCAACAAATCTGTTCGGAACCGGCGTAAGTGGTGGCCGAAAACCATGCAAGAATAAGAAGAAGAAAAAAAACCAGAATCGGAAACACCCAAAATCAGAATCAAACGGGAACACCCAAAACTGAAACATCCAAAATTGGAACATCCAAAATCGAAACACCCGATATCGAAACACCCAGCAATCAAAAAATCTGAAATCGAAACACCAAAAATCGAAATAAAAAATCAGAACACCCAAAATCGAAATCAAACACCTCAAAATCATAATAAAAAACTCTAACGTAACAAGAACTCGAAAAAAAAAGAACAAGAATAGGCTCATATCAAAACCTCAATAATCACAGCCTCAAATTATTCGAAACACCTAAAATCGAACTCACTGACGACCTTGGGATGACGGTTGTGGTGCAACGGTGGCCATGAGGAGAAGCCCCCCACTACAGCCGGAAAACCATATGAATCACGGAGTGCAACCGTTATTGATGTGACTCAGATGAAGGACGACGGAGACAAGGGTAGAGGATGAAAAAGAAAATGTTATCGGTGCAAGAAGATAAGTAATTGAAGGAGGTAGGGCAAATAGAGTTGCTTAGGTTAACATATTGAAATAGTGAAATTCACGCCTACTAAGACATGCCACAATAACAAACACGAACTCAATCTAGTGTACTAAACACAACCAAAATTATTATTGGGCCAAGATAATAGGTGAAACTCACTCACCAAACACACCCTCAATTTCAACATTTATTTTGTTCAAAAAAGGAAATAAAAATATCCACATTGCCATATTATTTGAAGTTCCCTGATCTTCAACAAGTTGGGCTTTAGATTTTTTACCGAAATAATATGGCCCACTCCAAAAATAACTTAGGATAAACAAATAAATCAATTCACTGGGGGAGCAAGTTTTTACCATTAATTTCACAAAATTTATACCCGTCTATGTACCCTTTTCACCAAGAACCAGAAATGCATAAAAATCGAAGCACCAAGATTCCTGAAATAGCATAACATTTTCTCGATATATAATTGCTGCTATTGCCAGAGCCGTCGGTTCTAATTTTCGCAGAAGTGGTGTCATTTTGCTTGCTCGGAGTCGAGGTATGTACTAAATTTTGGTTGTCAGGGTTTAGGGTTTTATACTCCATTGAGTTCTAACTGTGTAGAGTATATGTGACAAAGCAGGATTCACATTTTCCAAGTTCTTGTTCTTTCGGTTTCTTGCACTCTCAGAGTTTAATTTGGTGTGAGTTTCTGCTCATTGATCCATTTGGTGTTCAGAGTCAATTGGATTTTCTCTCCCTCTGTCTCTTCCCCTGGCCATTAGAATTTGGCATTTGGAGATCGGCTTTAATTATACAGTAGTTCATTCATTTGAGTGATTTCTCTTTTTCGGAATTAGTGTCTTGGGGAAACTGATGCGATTAAGAGGAGATAAATACGTTGGTTGTTGATGGACTTGTAAACTGAAGAGTCGTCCAAGTCTTATGTACTCTGGTTTTTAGTATGAACTGAAATCTTTCTGTTAGTGATTGATGAGTGTCCATACTATTTAGGGCATTTGGATTTAAGGTATACATGCCTTTTGATAGGTGGATTTTTGCTTTTGATAAGTAAAACAATTTTGTGCGGATACTTCGGGCAACGGGGTTTGTCAGTCCTTTCATGTTCTGATTGTTTTGCAACCTTTTTGGTTGTTTGCTTCAGTTTTCATCTATTGATTCTTCTTTGTTGCTTGCATTATCTATCTTATTTCACGACGGGCTTGAGGTTTTCTAAGTTGCTTTGACCTGAGAACCTATGACATGTAAATCGTTAGCATGCTTTATCGCCTGCAAATTTTAGAATTTATGATCAATGGGGGATATATATGGAGGATATTATTGTTCTTCATTTTGGCAATTCTACAAGTATTATTCTAATCTTTCTATTTCTTCATTTTGAGCATTAGTGTGAACTGTGAATATTCTGAGGATCTGTACTACATGACCTACTCCATATATTACCTGTCTTAACTAGCTCAACTTGCTGGTCATGATATTTTTTGGGTTTGCAATTTCATTTGATTTTATTGAAAAGCTAAGAGCAAGGAATTCCTTTCAGGGACTGCTATCTTAAAACTGTAAGTACTATGAAGAAGACAAAAAACCCAATGGTTTTCTTGGATGTTTCCATTGATGGGGATGGCGCTGAAAGAATTATCATTGAGGTGACCTTCAAGCCCTTTAGTTGGCTTAAACTTCAAATATGGTATCTAGTGTTTATAATTTATGCCTTCCTTTGTCTTGCTCTTTACACAATTATTTGTAATGCAGTTGTTTGCTGATGTTGTCCCTAAGACTGCTGAAAATTTCCGGGCTCTCTGCACGGGTAAATTAAATTTCTTTTCCTCATTTCCTTTTCATAGACGTAGAAAAGGGGTACTGAAATCTACTAAAGACCCCACATGAGGGAGGACACTTTTTCTGTGTTATCTTAGGCCTGGTCCTAGGAGTGAAATATTCTGAGCTTCAGCTTCCTCTTAGTTTGTCATTGATGATAAAACTAAAGGCTGACCTGATTGTTAGTTATAAAGTTCGGTTTTGTATGCAAGGATTGCTTTTATTTGTTATGCAATTGAAATGTATGGAGGATATTGGTCGAAAACTCGAAATATTTGTGTACTTGTATGAGGAGTTTGTGGGAAGTATTAGTTGCTTGGACCATCAGTTCAAGAGTTCATTTGTAATTTCCTTTTGTTTGTCAGTCTTTTAAGCAATGTTCATTTCTCTTTGTAGGTGAGAAAGGTGTCGGAGTCTCAACAGGGAAACCTCTGCACTACAAGGGTTCCACATTTCATCGCATAATCAAAGGGTTTATGGCTCAAGTATGCTGTTCAATGCTCATAAAAATTTGTTTAATAGAGAGAAGATATTGATACTATTTGCTGTTTTTGTTAACTTTCATGTGATCTGTTGCTCTTTACTTATTCCTTCTCATTAGTTCACTCCACTAGATGTCTGATAGTTCCTTCTTTTGAAGAGGTTTAAATAAAACCTCTTTACATGTCCTATATCTTCCTGGGACTGGTTCTCCATGGTAGTAGACCTAGAAAAGATTGTTGGTATCTTGCATTGTAGGCTTTCTGGATATTTGATGCATGCCGTATCCAGTTTTTCAGTGGCTTTCATTCTCAACATCGTCTTACCACTGCTGGAGGAGGCTGCTCAGCCGCAAGCAGTGGTTGCTTGATTGTTGTCGACCATGTTTGTTTGAACCTATAAAACAGTATACGAAACAGATGGGACTCATGCTGTGTGTCTCTGGCATTTAATTACCCTGTTTTCCATAGTAAATTTAATGAACACAATATTTTGTAGATTCATCTGTAATTCTTCGACCCCTAACAGGGATTATAAGTTTTTTCATTTTTTTAGTTAAATAATATTTAGATTGAAAATTATGGCACCTTTCTTGCCACTGTTGGTCCTAGAAGTTTTTAATATGGAGTTGTGAAGCTCATACAAACAGATCTGTGTCTTAATCGTCTTTTTGCAAATAGTTTAACTTCAGATATGTATATAGAAGAGTATTCTGGAAAGCCTAATCTACATTTTGGTCTTTCTTTTTCCATCTGAAGGGTGGTGACTTTTCAAAAGGAAATGGTACGCTTTTCTTCTTCCGGATGTGGTGGTTTCAAATGATGCTGATACACGATATAACTTGCATCTTCATGCTGACTTGTACATCACTACTTCTTGATGGTTGCAGGAACTGGTGGAGAAAGCATTTATGGAGGGAAATTTGCTGGTACATTTTTCGTGCCTTTGGTTTCCTCCAATCCTGAACGTTAGTAGTTATTGCTTACATATAAATGTTCTTTCTTTACAGATGAAAACTTCAAGCTTGATCATACTGCGGTTGGTCTCCTCTCGATGGCTAATGGTGGTCCAAACACAAATGGATCTCAGTTTTTTATAATTTTCAAGCAACAGGCTCATCTTGATGGGTATGCCTTTCTATGTTTTGTTAGATTACCTGCTCAATTTTGTAGGTTTTTAAACTTTATCATGTAAGTGGGTTATAATTATTTCCCCAATTCCTCAAATTTCATTTTATGGTGACAGAAAACATGTTGTTTTTGGAAATGTTGTGAGTGGAATGGATGTTGTTAAGAAAATGGAACAGCTTGGAACAGCTGATGGGAGACCAAGCGGAATTGTTAAGATCATAGATTGTGGTGAGATGTCTGATGCGAAGATGCAAAATTTAGTTGTAGCCGATAAAGGTATTTAGCTTGTCAGATTGAAAAGATTGTTTTCTGCATTTATGTCTAATTGAATTTTAATATGTTTTTTATTTCAAAAAAATTAATATTTTTTTTCTTCTTTCTGTGATGTGATGTGATCCAGTAAAGAAGAAAAAATCAGCAAAAGAAGATGCATCTAATGACGGTTCTGACAGCCATGCCAAACGAAAGCAGAAAGCATCTGTGAAGGATAAAAGGAGAAAAAGGAGATACTCATCTGATTCTGATAGCTCTGGCTCTGATTCCGATTCATATTCATCTGAGTCTGATTCATATTCAGACTCCAAATCAGACGTTTCTTCAGAGTCAGATTCGTCAACTTCATCTAGTGATGGACGGCGTAGGAAGAAGAGGAAATTGACAAAGAAGGGAAAACGTAAACATGGGAATAAAGGGAGGGCTGGAGAAAGGAAGAAGAGAAGAGGTCATAGCAATAGAAGATCAAAGAGAAATTCTAGAAGGTCTGTCTTTATGTATCGTGATTATATTACTTTCTAGTATATGCCACCCGAATCTCTGTTTCCTTTATCATAATTGTCAAGCAAGTATTTGTCTATCTCTACATACAATTTTGTATGGAAGATATGTTAATTTTTCTTGCTTATGTGCTTTATGTTAGGAAAAAAGAAGAATCATCTTACGGTGCACAAATTTTAGAAACAAATGAATGTTACAACTGTCCGATATATTTTTTTTGTTGTGATGTAGTCCTGCAACCCTGTCTTCCAATATTTTTTTGGAAAAATAAATAATATGTTTTGGAATCTGCTGTTTAGGTACTCGGGAAGCTCTAGTGATACGGAGACTAGTGGAAGCGATTCTGCTACCAGCAGTTCTGATGAAGAAAGTGCACGTAGGGGTAAATCACGGAAAAATAACAGGAAAAGTGAACAAGAGAAGAAGCCAATCCGCATTCATGGTATTTGTGTAGTTCTTGGATTCTCTGCATTTGGATAAGCATTGTCATGTTATTTTTCCTTTTGCATGATTTGGACAATGATAAGGTACTGTATCTTAACTTTGAATTTAGCCCAGTATCTGATATGTGTATTTGATGTGACTGACCAATGTGAAGGGAATGAGAGAAAGCCACCAAGTCCTTGCTTAGGATCTGGAGAGGAGCAAAAAGGTGATGATAGGAAACACACTGGGGACGACTCCTCTCACGAAGAGGGTGAACTTCCTCAAAAGAATGGTAGCAGTAAGAATAATGGCCAAGGGCATATAAAAAACAATGAAACTTCCACCAGAGGACAGCGAGCTGATTCAAGCAGATCCAGGTTTTTCGAAGGGTTTGCTTCATGCTATTCACCTGCCTTTAACCCTTGCAATGTGGACCACACCATCTATACTCCTTGTTTGTGCCATTGAGATCAATTTGGATTAGTTGATAATCTGCTTTCTTTAATAGTTGTAAGGTTAGTAGTAACTTTCTTTTCCTCATTGTGTTGCTTCTTTTGACTTGCAGGAGTAGGTCTCCAAGTTCTGGTGGAAGGCCCAGTCCTCGCAGGAGTCCAATTGAAAGTCCCATGCTTGAAGAGAGCAGTAAAATTCCTAAAGCTACTGCTCGTCAAAATGAGAAAAATCATTCTCAGAGTCCAGTCAGGAGTCCTCCTGGAAAAGGTACTCAGCCTTCTGCTTCTACTCATGGTCAGGATTTGTCACGGAGCCGCTCTCCAGGTGGAACTCAAAAGCGTGTTAGAAAAGGCCGAGGCTTTACTGAGAGATATGCATTTGTTAGAAAATATCGTACACCTTCTCCAGAACGCTCACCTGATAGATCTTATCATTACGGTGGAAGAAATGTTCAAAGGAATCATGACAGGTGATTTCTGATGGCTTTAAAAGTATGCATGGTTATTTGGTTGTATGAGTTATTATGACATGTGCCCCATCCTATATAGTAAGCTCTTAGTTGGCATCTGCATATAATCAAAAGTTGTTGGATGATCTGGATAATGCATGTTTTTTTTACCGGGAAACAATGTTTTCCCATTCTTACTTTCTACTAGAAGCATTGTTGCAGGAATTTGGACATCATGTGATGTCATAACGTCCAATATTTTTGTTCAATGTATTTACATGATTTATGACCAGGTGTACGCTAATCTCATTTTCCGCAACAAGCAGTTTTATCATTCTTGTGAGAAGTTGTCTTAAATCAGTAAATTATATGGGTTGTGTGTTGCAATCTTTGTTTCAGGTATCCAAGCTACAGAGGCAGGTATGAACACTCACCCCAAAGACGTCACCGGAGTCCACCTAGACGAGGAAGAAGCCCGCCCAGGTCTATATTTCCTTAGTGTCCTTTCTCTTAATCTCCCAACTCTCCTGCTCATGTCTGCACTTTAATGCCGGCACAGCATCTCAGATTTCATTTATAAATTATGCTCTGTGAGACTGGCATATCCCTCTAGAAACACAAATATAGGTAGTTTGCCCACAGCATGCCAGAATCTATATGGATCTTTGTTGTTTCAATTTACAGAGCCCGCTGCTGTACACGTATTTTTTCTTATAGTTCGTTATTGGAATTAGATACGAACGCAAGAGGATTCGGAGCAGGTCTCCATCTCGAAGCCCTGCAGCCTACCGTGGTCGTGGGAGGCGCTATAGCAGAAGTCCCGTGCGCAGCCCTAGCCCTTCAGATAGGCGCCCACTGATTAGTGACAGACTGAAATCTCGTCTCGGTCCTCAGAAGAGTGACGGTTCCCCTCGAGGAAGGTCAATGTCACTCTCCAGGAGCCGCAGCCCGCGTAGATCACGATCACCTGACGGTGCCTCGAGAAAGCATCCACGCAAAGTTTCGTCTGCTTCGCCTGGAAGCTCTCCATCGAGCCCTTCTGGTGGGCAACGTGGACTAGTATCGTACGAAGATTTGAGTCCAGATAATGGGGTAAGTTAGTTATTTTGGTGCTTATTGTAGGTATGGAACATGAAATGTTGGATCATTCTTCTCTGTTGTAATATCAGTCAGTGGTTAACTATGCCTTCTAAAACTTGAATATTTTTTTGACTGAGTTGAGAATTATACTGAGTTGGAGATGAATTATGTTTATGGGAATGTGATACCCCTTCCGTTTCCGAATCCTTTCATCATCCAAGTTTCTTTGTCAAATTCACCACTTAAAGATTCTCTATTCCACTTTTTGGTGTTGCATTTCTGCTCCACAATTAAGTTCCAAGTTACTATCTATTTTCTCTTCAGTTTTAATGTCCGGTGCTTTAATTTAATTTATTAGGACCCACTAATTCAATTAGAGTTATAATTTAATTATTTTCTAGATAAAATTGATCATAGATTGATTATTTCTTAATTAGCGTAGAATATTTTAGTATTTAGTACTAAATATTGATTAGGATTTATTTAAGTTAATGGTAGAACATGGTAAGATACAAAAAAATGTGGGATAAAAGATACGAATTACAAAAATTAGGCCTATTTATTTTTAGTATTTCGAGGGTCTGCCTATTTTCAGAATATTATATTTTCGTTCTGATAATTATTCAGAGTAGTATTTGTGAGTTTTAAGTTCAATTTATTTTGTCAATTTATATGTTCAGAAATGGAATGTAATGTTTCATTAAGATTTATGAAGGCAACCAACTGGAGTTAACTTGATAAGTGGTGAAATAAAAGTAAATCTGGAGATATCTTTTGACGATAGCAGTCTTCTCTAGAAAATAATACAAATTAATGGGATTGTTTACATTTGTGGATAGATCATGGATCCTTTACTAATACTTATTCAATTGGAAGTCTTGGTCCAATTCAAAAATTATGTTTCGCAATTTCATAATC
>JAYDZE010010425.1:0-10426 GCA_034509125.1 Monilaria moniliformis
TTATCCGATCAAATATTTTGGGTGAACCGACCAAATTGATTTGATCTGAAAGTGTTGTACACGACTTTCAGAGTTTCTGTATATTATTTGTTCGTTTCTTGTTAATCCTCCAATCCAAATTTCCTACAACAAGTAAATACACAAAAGAGAATTACTCACTTGTTATATGATTGGTTTCTTTGGATTGTTTGAATCTTGTAATGAATCCATTATCTTTGGTATTGTCGTATTCGTCAATTCATTTTAGTAACTATTTTCGGTACAAACGTTCGATAGAGAAAGCGAGGATATCTGTAAAGAATGTACATATGTTATTTTCTTTTAAGGAATCTTTAATTCTCAATAAAAAGAGAAATATTTATAATTTTACATGGGCCCTAGTCACATGGACTTGAATTTCTTAATGTACATTGATCAATTAATGGCCCAATGTCAATTAATAAAGCTCATATCTAATCTGGTCCACAAATATCTTTCAATCTCCCACTTGAACTAGTATTAGTTGTAATACGAAGCTTCAACTTTGGACCCTTAAGCGGATCAACAATACACATAAAGTGTGACCCCCCTAGGGCCCCATTATCAACGATGATCCAATCAAAGTTTGCACAAAACTCATAGGCTGTGTTGTGCAACAAACTTGATATATGAAAAAAGTTTACGAGAATTAGATAAACTAGCATTTATATGAAGTTTATGTGATATCATTTCATTCACGAACTACTCGATTGAGCCTAAAATTTATCATGTGTCTATCCAAATAACTCAATCAATTTATCTCAAATTTATTACATGACTCAAACAATTATATTCAATTACAATAATTGAATATATCTTTGCATTGACCAACGACTTAATGGTCAAATAATATAGAGAATCTAAGTGTCCTCTAGAAATTTCAATCGATGAATGAATCTCATTCTTGGCTTAACTACCACTTTATTGCTTCATAATGTATCCAACACAAGTCTGTGTCTTAATTCTCATTTGGGAGGCAAAACACTGTACAAGGTCAAAGTGCATCACTCAACAAACAAAATGAGTAATGATCTCAGGTCTAAGGACTATTAAATACTTCGCATATTAATGAAACGTAGACATTGAACAAACAATTTTAATAGTAGGGTATACCAATACTATCAAAAGTATCTATGTGTCCATCACGGATATATAATATCTCGTAGTTGTGAAAACCACCATATTCTCTAAAAATGTGATGCAGACCACTTGTTAACCCAAAGAAATCAAATTTCATAGAATGTGATCGATTAAGAATGTCTTGATACAGATTGGTTCTAAGACATGCAGCAAACTATAAACTTCCACCGACTCAAAGTCATCTACCTACATGTTAACACCTAAGCTCTCAAAGTGCTTGATATGCTTTGAAATACACATGCTTGATTCTGTTCGTAGCTCTCGGTTTATTCACCTGCGCAACCACACTAGTGTTGTCACAATACAAAGGTATTGCATTATTAGCACTCAGAACGATATCTAGTTTCTTTACGAACTTTAACAAAGCCACAACCTTTTTGCCAGCTTCAGATGCAACAATATACTTTGCTTCGATGGTTGAACAATTCCAATTTATTGCTCCACCATTGAGGATAAAAACATATCCAGATTAAGACTTCTAATAATCATCGTCAGTTTGGAAGCTAGCATCAGTATACCCGGCAATTGATAATTATGGCTGCCCACCATAGACTAAGAAATATTATTTAGTCATTCTAAGATACTTAAGAATAATCTTCACACTTTTCCAATGTTTCACACCAGGATTTTACTGAAATTTGTCTGTCATGCTAAGCGCATAAGCCACATCTGGCCTAGTACATGTCATGACATACATAATAAATCCTATAGTGAAGCACATGAGATCATTTTCCTGTAATTTCTTTCATCGTCATTAGAAGGGCAACCCTTCTTAGACAATATAATACCATGTCTCATATGAAGAAATTATTAGGGTTTGTATAATGGAAAATATGTCTTGGACTGCTTTGTATTAAAAAATTTATTTTCCATATATTGAGGATAAATTCAATATTGTCACATGATTTGCATTTTTTGGTTATGGATGTTTATTCTTAAGTATATAATCATAAATTGAGAAAACAAGTCATTCTTCTATATTGTAGACTGAATGGTGGATCCATGATCATAGAAGATCTTTTAGTCGGTTCCTTATAGAAGAAAATCAAGTTCTCAACCTAGATAAACATGGACAATCTATCATGAAAGGTTGCAGTGTCGATGCGAAGTTCGCACTTATCTTGGCCAACTGATGGCACTGAGTGTGGTATAGCACTGAAATAGATTACAGTGAGATACGTACTTCTACATTGTGTAACTTAAGTACAGGTCTCAGTAATTATTTATTTCTTAACCTATACAAGTAACATTGAGCATACGATATTGATTATGCATTACTTTGACTTATCAATAGGTGTATGTTTATCATAACCCTAAGTAATTTATAATATCTTGGGCAGTGGTAATTAATGTCTAGCATGCTGATAATATAGAATTGTATTTCGGGAAACTCGAGTTGATAATATCATCAAGAAGAGTTCGAAAATGAATTTGTTCTACAAATCTGCGCAGTTGGAATTTATTCCAGTATAATAAATAAAGTTTTGAACTGCACCACTCTTGAAAAAAGAAATTATTTAATTAAAGCTAGCAGGAACTTTTAATTAATCAGTGGATATTGAAAATCTTAAACACGAGAAATAATAAATTAAAAAGAGCCATATTCATAATTTAGATCTGGACGGACATTGCAATGTTAATTCTATAGTGAAGTCAATTATCAATAATGGACTTAATTAAGTTGGGATCAATTTAACGAAATTAATCCAATTGGGAGTTCCAGTCTTAATCATCATTGAAATCCTAACCTAGCCCACCACCCTTGTATATAAGGGTGGAGATGACGAAAATCACAAGTCAAGAAAGATAAGAAAAATCACTGCCCCTCCCTTGTTGTGCATTAGTGATTTTCCAGTCTCCACCCAATCTATAAAGCTTGATAACATATTACCCACACAATATTTAAGCTATAAGAGAGATTAGACCATAAGATCTCAAGGTAGAATTATTGTGATGGAGTGATGGGAGTAGCAAGATATCTAGTATATTAACCAATAAGAAGATTACGCCAAACAAGATAATTATTTGAACTCTAGGAGCATGCCTAGGAATCTGTTTTACTTGCCAGCTGTTTGTCTAAGTACGATCTAGTAGATTAATTAGATTGTGTTGATTGAATTTGAATATCATCATATGAGATCCTTGGCATGGATCCTTTAATGGAAACCCCAACAGAAATCATTTTATGGAATTCTCCATTTTGAAGCACCTTAACAACTTATCTATATAAGTGGATTGAGATAATTCTAACATCTTATTTGGTCTATCTTAATAGATCTTTATTCCAAGGATGTATGAAGCATCACTCATATCCTTCATCATGAAAGAACTAGATAACCAATCTTTTACGAATTACATTATGGAACGATCGTTACCCCATGATCATGATGTTATCTATATATATGATAAGGTAGGCGACCTTTCCATTTTCGCGCTTGATGTAAACGCAATGGTCCTCTTTGTTTATGACAAAATCAAAGGATTTGATCGTCCTGTCAAAGTAAATATTCCAACTCCTGGAAGCTTGCGTAAGTCTATAAATTGACTTCTTTAGCTTGTAAATTGCATTTGGCCTTTTTTAATACAAAACCTTCAGGTTGTGCTATATACACATTGCCTTTGAGTTCTCTATCGAGAAATGCGGTTTTTACATCCATTTGCCAAATGTCAAAGTTATAGTATGCAATTATTGAAGTGATATTATAATGGACTTTATCTTAGCAACTGGCGAAAATGTTTTATCATAGTCAATGCCTTCGCACTAACTATAACCCTTCGTCACTAACCTATCCTTGTAGGTTTGTACTTTGCTATATGAATTTGTCTTCTTTTTAAAGATCCATTTGCAACCTATGGGGTAACCCCAGTTGGTAAGTCAACTAGTTCCCATGTTAGATTGAAGTACATCGAGTCCATTTCAAATATTAAAGCTTCCAACCACTTTTCTTGGTCGATGTTTGACATCGCCTCGGTATAGGTCTTAGGCTCATCGTCATCCGAATTAACTTCATCATCTTGGTTCTCAACCATTAGTTTAGTGTTTCATGTGCATGACGATTCTTTCTAGGCATGTTGAGTTAGTGTCGCACTAGTGTAGACTGTTCATTCTGAATGTGAGAAGGCTCATCCATGTTGATGTTTGTTTGTCTACTTTTATCTTTTACTGTATTTCAGGTAATACTCAAATCACATGTATAAAAATTGTCCAGTAAAAGCACCTACTGTCTGCAGACAAGTAGAACTATGTGGAGGTATGTAACTTTTGTTTATGCAGCTCATTGCCTTTTGTTTCTTTTCATAGTATCAATAATTGTTTTGCACCTTGTATATCATTGATGCTTGAACAGTTACAAGATGCAGTGTGAATATTTAGTAACCTTCTAGATCCAACTGTGAACGCTTATATATGTGTGCAAAATGGTTTTCTTTCTTCAAGATTTTCCTCTACTTTTGGGAGATGAAGTGAAAAATCAAAGACATATTAATTTGTCATTTTATTTTATTTAATCATTTGGTAGATTTTAAATAATATTCAATCAACTACTATATTGAGAAAAATGTAAATGAGATGAGAATGAAAAAGTGTTTTTTAGTTCAGAAAAATTAACAGATGAATCTTCAAATAGGGATTTTATCAACATGTTCTATTGTGGTTCGTAAAATGTGGTTTTTCACGGTAAGTAAAATGCATCTTTTACAAGCTAAGATTTTGAGGTTTATATATAAGAAATTGACAAGATAAAGGCTTCAGAACCAAGGTAGAACTAGGAATTGCCTTTGTCTTGAAAGATAATTCTTCTAATTTGCAATGTTCACTGAATGTTAAGAGTCCCTGTGTTGTGTATAGACTATATTTATATTTGTGTTTCTTCATATATATCTCTAATTATTTAGATAGATATATGGTAGGTAGATCCTTTTATTTCAGGATTAGATTGTAACTAGTTTCTACTTCTTCTATATATATGAGTCCTTCTACTTGTATAATATATATAGAACATCGTTTCTCCAATATATGCCTTTCGTTATTCCATTTCACAACGTATATATTTCCTTATTGTCACGATTTGTCTTTTCTTACTGATTGTATTAATCTTAAACTCGTAGAATTTTAATTTTTTTTTTCTGGATTTAAAAAACCCTTCTTGGATTGTTAACATAACTGTGAGGCAGCTATATAAGAGGACCGTTTGCCTTTGGTTTGAGGTTATCATTTTGGCTTTTGTTTCCAAAATCCATTGCCATCAAGCTTTTCCATTTCCTCTTGAGGTCTTCAAATCGTGTCTGTTTTGTTTTTTAAGTGTTCATTTCTTTAGCTTGAGACCTTTCATTTGTTTAAAAGCTTAGATTCCAAGTATACTCATATCAAAGAGATCAACGTTCATTCTGGTTCGTCCTTTTGAGATAGTATATGCATATAATTTGATTCTTTCTGTTGAAGATTCAAAGAATGTTAAGTTCAATTAGATCTGCATGCAAGATTTAGGTATAGTGAATCATATATTATATACCAGGTTGGATAATATTATCTGTTCTTATGGCTCATGTGTTGACTGGCATTGATGATTCGAAGTGGTTGAATGACGTTGTGAATTTGAATTAAATGTGATAAAAATGTGTTTGATGAAAAGAATTGCTATATAGGAACCAGAATTTTAGTATTGTTGGGCATTTCTTTTTTCAAGCAATAGAAAAATTCATTGCCAAACATGATGGAGATCACTACTCTATTTCCTTGTTAGTTCCTCCAGATGTGAGAGATCAATATTTGGCAAATATCAGTTTATATCCCAACTTTTGAGCCTTATTTCAGTTATGTTCCAACATTTAATAAATTACAAATTGATACCCAATCTTTCAAGATTTCCACAATTATCTCCCGAGGGTATCACCTGAAACTCCACGGCGTCCAACGGTGTGCCACGTGAGATTTCATTTCCAGGGTAAGGTCGTGGGATTCTAATATGCAATGACGGCAGGACTGGATCGTTTATTATTTTAAAGTGAAAAACATTGTAGTAGGGCATCATAGCTGCAGCAAAACTGGAAAATGAAGGCAAAACGTTTGCTCATCATTGCTTATTCTTCTAGGTTGGTGTTTACAGCAGTAAGACACACCAAACTTGGCTCCTTAGCGGCTAGAACAATTTAGGTTCCCGAAAAGAATGTTCACTTCTCTATCCTTATCCTTTGCATGCCCTTATTCCCTCCTGATATTTGATATGTCATGTGCCAGAACAGAAGTGATCCAACAAGTCTTGATATCTTCTCCAAAAGGAGTTTTCCCACACTTAATTTGGGAAGGGAAGGTGCATCAAACATAATTATAGTTCGAAATGGCTGAAGAAGTTCCAAGGACAACGAATAATCAGGCTTTGAAGCGGTTGTCATTAGATCTAGAGGATCGGGATTCCGTGGAACGAAACAAGAGAGGAAAAGGCTCTTTTCTGAAGCCACCAGGTTCTAGTTTGTGGGTCTGCAAAAATCCTGCATGCAGAGCAACACAATCTACTGTTCCCAGGTTTTGTCGTCGATTGATAACAATATGGACCCAAGCGTTTGGTTGAGATGTACTCCTCAGTCTGGTTCAGAAGGCTCCTGTGGCTTTTCCTGTCATGTTGAGTGTGCTCTCCAACTCTGGAAGGTAGTTCGTGCAGTCCCGTTGCAGCTGGATGGCTGCTATACTAGTGCTACTTGTAGTAAAGTTTCCTCAATAATTGGGTAAGGTTTTCTGATTCAATGTTTTCTTACAATATTAATTTTTCTCTTTTTTAGGACATACTAATATGAATGAATATAGAAATGGTCAATCCATCTATGTATCTCGTTCCACCATACCAGTCACATGCGGCTCCTTGGTCATAGTTGTAGTAGTCTTACCAGTAGGAGCTATCTTTTGTGGGGAAACCACACAAGTTTTCTTACCCATGTTTTTCCATTTCACTCTTGCCCTTTTTGTGTGTGCGTGCGAAATAAGTGCACAGGAAATGGCAATTAGCTCATATTTGTGCATGAAAATTGCAATTATGTGCACGGTCGCCTTCTTAACAGCAAGTCTAATAAATACATTTTTAGTTATTTATTATTGTGTTCCAATAATCATCATTTGCTTCATAAATACATACCATTCAGGGGCATGACTTTAGGATTTGTAATTAGCTTATCTCCATAAACACTTGTGATCATATATTTGGAATTTTGTACTCTTTAACGGTCAGAATGCTTTCTTTTACACCTTTTAAGTTGTTTTGTGACTTCACACTTACCTTATACCGAGACTTATCTGAACGACTTGAGATGCTGGAAGAAGCAGTTAAAGATAGCTATGGATTCCAACCGCGTCGATGTCCTGTGCTATAGGATATTCTTGAGTTACAGGCTCCTCAACGGTACATCCAGAACTCCACAAGTTCATTGAAGATGTGAGGTCACGTTAGAGATGGAGTTGGGTCAATCAGTGAAGCGGCGGTCAAGTTGTCTCGCGCACATGCTGGAAGACTTCATGCAGCCAGTCACGTGCAAGTGCTGTGCAAGCTTGCTATTCAAAAAGCTGAAGAACTTCCAACTTCAAATTCCAGCTCACTTTAAATCTCAATGGTAGGTATGCAACTTATCTTTAGCATGTCTCCACGTTGAAAAATAAAACATCGTTAATGAGTAATCTCCGTTGATCCAATAGCAGAGAGTTCGGTTCCTAGTTCCGTGCCTCGATACAAGAGTAGAGCAGATGGCAAATCAGATTCTAGACTGAAGCTTTGTCCAGAAGAGAGGAAAAGAGTTTCAAGAGTCTCGCAGCGCCGAAAAATGCATTGAGTCTGGGTGTCCTGATCTGAACGAGGAGTTTCATGAGCCCAATACAAAGACAAGCATAGCACCGGTGATCGAGAGCGAAGGATTGGGGGGATTGGGTGTTGACTTTGAAAACATTGTGAAGACCATACGCGGGCAAGAGCATGGAGTTCAGGTTGAAGTTCCTCACATGGTTTAGCTTGAAGGCGAGGGAGCACGAACGTCGAGTTGTCAGAACGTTCGTGAAGACTAAGATCGACGACCCAAGTGGTCTCGCTGGGCAGCTCGTTGATACTTTCTCAGCAATTATATTCTGCAGCAGAGCGTGTAAGTGATTTCCTGCGGTAAGCCTTAGGATCTGCTGTTTGAGAATCCTTGCCTGTTTTTTTTTTTTATATTAGATTTTATTATACTTTTGATTGTTCTTCGAGCGATGACGTTTCTGTCAGTTTTGAAGCTCTCAAGCAGATCCTAAGATCAATTTTACGGATTAGGGCCATTCTCAAAAGCTGTTATTGTTGTCATTTGATCGTTCTTGACGGTGCATGTGATTCTCGGGCGTGTTTGTCTAGTGCGAGTGGGTTAGTGCAGATGTGTATGGGAACAAATCTTTCGATGAATTTTTTAGGTGCTTTTACACCTATAATTCTATTAGCTTCGTCAGAAATCTAAAACGAAAAATATCGACAGAAGTTCAAGCATTGGGTGTTTTTTATAATGCGTGCCATTTTGGATAAATGATGAAATATTTTTCCCAAAAATTGTGGCAGAGAGAATTTGAAAGAATCTACATATGTGCTCAATGTAAAACATCTACGATTAAATTATAGCAGGCTGGTAATGCTGCTTCATAAATCTGATAAATGCATCTTGTAAATGAACAGGAAAACTAAGGTTACACTGTGCATTGCCGATGAAAACACACAACAAAGCACACGGGAAAAACTTCATCTGCGAGCTTTGGCCTCAGAATCTTTCAGATCCTCTGCTTCTCTATAGCAACGGCGGGTTCAGCCATTCATGCAGGCAAGCTCGGTTCTGCTGAATGTGTACCACGAGAAAAACTCATTTGCAAAGGCTCACCAGACTCACTATAATTTGCCAAGTGGGGACTCAGTAGCATATTCATCCACCAACCAGAGACCATAGTCACGAAATCGCTTGGTCTTCTTCTCAAAACCAATTATGTAGTTGTTGTGAATGATTGCATGCATCCCTTCGGTTTCACGTGCCCATGTCTTGTTCTTGAAGTACAAACCACCGGTGGGGAATGCTTTTTGAGGCAGCAGGTACACATCCACCTGAAATGAAATCAAACCTCACAAATAAGTCAATGGCAGCATGAATTATTTGATAGGCATCAATCTAAGCTATGTAGAACGGAAATAGATCATTATTCACACGAGTGATTTGCCATATGATTAAACAAAGAGTGAAAAAAGCAAAAGGATCCAACCATTCTTCGAGATCATTCAGGACTTAAGTATTTAAACCCTGCAAATTTTACAAGCAAAACAAAAGAATTTCTATTATCACTATGACCTTAGTTGCTTTTGACCATTCATGATTCACGAGAATCAGCAAGACAAAGAACTAAAGATGGGAGTGGTATCTGACATGACACATCAAATATGCTAACTTAGCAGTGGCCTACATCATCACTACAATGAACAGGACAACAGTGTCATTGTGCATGATATTTTCATGCTCACAAAATCGGCTAACCATCAAGGTTCAGTAGAAAAATCAGTGATTATCCAAGCTAAAGAACAAGAAACTGATGATAGATAAAGATGTGAAGTCAAATAACGAGCAAGCAATTGGATAAGCAGCAACATTGAAGAGATGATATTTGGAAAAGTTTCCTAACAATAGTGTCCTGAGATGAATCATTGACTTTGACGTAATCATTTTAACAAGTTGGCTTTAACAGTAGCATCTTGAACCTCAGTAAAATGGTGTAGCTACTAATAAGTAGCTCCTCTAATTTCTTCCAGTGTAATATGGTTCTGAGCGCTACCTCAGCAAAACTTAGACTGACAACCTGCCTAAAGCTTAAAAGAGTGAGAGATGAAGAGAGGTGAATCTTGATTAATTTTCTAAATATAATATTTTACCACTTCTAACCAATAACCACAAGAGGTCTGATAGTAATAACAGAAACCACCACTATGCATCACCAAAGAAATAGTTGGTCAGTCATGCCCCCTCTTAACTCTCCCTAACTCCTGGTTTAGAGAAAAGTTAAGGGTGGAAAGAATGGATCGATGGAATTATATGCATGATGCTCAGAACTATCAGCAACTATGTAATGATGTATATGACGCAAAAAGGGAAACTGCGGTAGTAACAGAGAATGCATATCTACCTGCCCAGCAGTTTTATTCAATGCCCAATTAAAAGCAGGCTGGTCATTGGCTTTCTTTGCCCTAGACCAAGGTTGGTCCTGTAGTTCTTCAATCCACTTCTTCATAAGTAA
>JAYDZE010010436.1:0-10425 GCA_034509125.1 Monilaria moniliformis
TATATTAGGGTCAGGTTATGGTAGTACCATGTCCCATGGTATCATATAATATCAAATTTGGTCCATATATTGTATTATGTGGACACATTAGATAAGTGACACATGACATACATTTTTTCCATAGAGGGGCAGGATCGTGATATCCACTACCTCCTCCAATAATCTCTATCTCTTCAACGTTCCCATTCTTTTTTCATTTAATCTACCTCTCTCGCTCTAAAATAGAAACATACATTTCTTTCATTCTTGCATATCTCACTTACACTCATTCGTGCATATCTCTCTTCGCTCACTCAAATTCCGGTCAAATCAATCTCATTTGCTGCTCTTTTTGCTTTCTTTCTTATTCATCTTTTGTTTTCTTTCGAATTATGAAGCTATGACAAAGCAATCAAAAAAAGAGAAGATAATATTCAGTAATCAGTCTCATATGCATATTTGTGTTGAACTGTATTTAAATTTATATGCAATTATATAAAGATTTCTATTTTATGCTTTTTAATATCACGTAAAAAAGTGAATTGGTGCCCCAACAACTTAAAAACGCAAAAAGACTAAACTTTATAATTAACGAGATCAATAAATGATTGGGGTACTATATACTATCTAAAACTTAGATATTATATGATACCAACTTCTCATAAATTAAATAAAAATATTAGACTGTCTTACCCAAACTTGGTACATCTTAGTGAAAGGTTCTATCTGACACTGACTAGCTTCTTTCGTACAAAGTCAACTATTTAGCTACCTCTATTAGTGAATAAGTTGATTATTTTATGTATATACTTATCTGAGTTGCTAAAAGGCAACCTGGACCACCCGAAATTAATTAATTAATAATGAATTGGGCTCATAAAATACATAAAGGTCCGAAAAATCAGACCTTAAAAATCCATCGGGCTAATCGGGCTCCAAACAAAAAGTACGGAGAATCTTAGGTCGAAAAAGCTAGTCAGATTTTGTTAATAATATAGTTTCCAAAAAAATCGGACCTTAAAAGTCTATCGGGCCTATCGGGCTCCCAACAAAAAATCGGAAAATCTTAGGTCGAAAAAGCCGAATACATATTTTTAGTAATATAGTTTATTTTAAACCATTAAATAATACTAGTAACTTGTATTGTGGTGTATTTGTGACAACGTTAGCCTAACAAACTTGAATTCTTTTCAATGATACCAATAATTTTATATTATTTTGAATGACTAGAAAATAGTTTGTTGTTTATGCATTGTGGAAGAACTTATTTGCATATATACCATAATTTATAAATTGATTCCTCCTTTTTACAACACTTTCATTATTCGATTATTAATTCGAGATATAATATGATTTAAATAATCATCGATCTCATTCCTTTTCTTTTTTCCTTTTTAAGCCATCGACCTCATTATTGAAATACTTTATATTCCATCCGTCCCATGTTATATGAGGCCTTTTTTTCCGATACGGAATTTAAGGAAGTGGTGTTTAGTGTTTTGTGTATTTGGTAATAAAGTAGATAAAATAATTAGATATTTTATTTATAATATTAATTTAATTTTTGAAAGCATAATTTTATTTCAAATTCAAAAAATTATTTTAAGATTCTGCATTTTTTATGGAATTAGTTTAAGTGTTTATGAATTCACTTTTTCACAACATTTTATTTAACCGATTTTTTTACTTATTAGGTTTTTAAATTCATATTTTTTCCTTAAGGCTTTTTTACATTGTTTTTTAAGATGGTTATTTGGGTTATTTAATTTTCATTTATTCATGTGTGAAATTCATAGAAATGGAAGTAGGAATGTTGTTAACAGCCAAAAAAATCATTACACATTTCAAAAGTGGCGGTATTAACATTACAAAGATTGGTGATTAAAAAGTTGTCCGAAAAGTGGCGCCATTAGTAAAAATTGAACCAAAATTACAAAAGTGGCGCCACATTTCAGTAGCCACACTACTTCCTATAAATACAATGGCTAATTGTCATATCTCCATGAACCATCTTCCCACACTTAGGAGAGCAGAACAGATAAAAAAGAAAATGAGAAGAGTATAATATTCCTCAGAACAACGGAACTAAGTGGTTCAATTCATCTTCGGAAAATGCATCAATGGAAAACCTCCTCGAGGCACACTTAAGGAAGCTCAACATATGTTCTTCATGATCAAGTTGGGAAATAAGGCATGCAACTACATGAATTTGGAAAAGGTGTGTGTCCATCAATCTTACATAATTTAATTAACTAGAGTCATTCTAACTAACATTAGCATCTGCCACTTGCCCAATTGGGGAGAGAAGAAGCCAATGCACTAAAAAGCTCAAGAATCTTTTTTATTTTTTGTAAGCATCTGCTTGCATATCAAGTCCAAAGACAATGAAAATTGATAAATACAAGAATTGCAATATTATACACCACGATGTGACATGAATGCTAATAAAATTTAATGAAGTTAAGTTCCTGACCTATTTATATACAAAACAAGATTTGATTAAAGCCAAAATTTATTTCTTACCAAGTCTTCAATGCGTGTGGTTTGTATTTAACAATGTTCAAAGCAAGGTTTTAAAAATTGGGACCGACCGGCTAGTTTGGCTGCGAATCGATGCATTATTCGGTCCGATTCGGACATAAAAATCGTTGAAATATTGAACTGTTGTGAATCGAAAATCCAGATGGTTCGACCGTGAACTGGCCGACAGTTGAATCGGTTCTTGATTATTTTTAAGATAATTGTTCTCTTTTGCTTACATCCTTACTCTTTCCCATGCATTAACCTTCAAGTTGGAAATGGGAGTTAAAGAGATGATTATGAATATCATGCTTTGAGTTTATAACTTTTAAGTTGTTGTTATGTTTAAGATATTTCGATAAAAAAAACTTTTGTTTATTATTTGATATTTGGACTTATTTGTAAATTTATAGACTTATTGGCATTTAATGTTATTATGATTCAAGACTTGTGTTTTATTATATTTTTTTGCTTATCATTCACTAAATTTAATGTTATTTCGTATAGTTCAGTATTTCAGCCCAACCAGAGGTCAAATAGGTCTGGCCGATTGAATCATTAACTGATAATTTGTCCGTTTCGCTTATCGATCAAATTCTTAAAACATTGGTTAAAAGGGCCCAACTTGCCGAATTAAGCGTTACGTTGCAACCGAGTCAGATTTTTGAACGAGATGTTCCAATATTTTTTTGATCTAATTACAATTAGGTTAATTTGAATATAAATCTGGTAAAGTCAAACTAATAAATTAATTACATAAAAATATTGATATATAATAAACCAGTAAATAATACATCTCAAAATAAAAAGAATGGGTACGTACAAATGATAAAAAATAAAGAAATATTTTATAAAAAACTATAACGATATATTAAATGCTTTAAAAGATTTATAACGTAAACTTAATATAAACATAAAATGGTACTAATATATTATTATTATTATAAAAAATTGTATATCTACAAATTTTTTGGCATATCTAAATTATATATCCTCACTAGCATATTTCAAATTCTAAAGATAATTTCATCATTTCATATAAATAGGTATGCGTTATGGTAGGAACTACTCATAGTTTAAGAAGTAGAAACTATTATCTACAATCTGCAAACTGCATAATTGAATAAGACTTACGTAAGTTGCAGGATGATGTGAACAAATAAAATATGATTAACAGACGGTTTTCTGCACTTGATAGCAGATATGATGGTGGGAGTTGGTAAGAAAAAGTCGAGGATTTATAAGTTGATGGGGGAACCCAAATTCATTGAAGATAGTTTGTCTACTTTAGTTTTTGGTTGTGTAATAATTTGGAACGATGGTCGGGAAAATTCATCTCTCAATCTCATTATTGCTGGTTGCCTTGCTGCTCCAAGTGTTGGATACAGCAGCGTTGTCGGATATCGATGATTGTAAGTAATTTTCAACTTTTCTTTAGATTTTTATGTCCATTGCATGTTTGTATACATATTGGCCTTTAATTTCTAGAATCCTTGAAAACCATGCTTCCTTTCAAGAAATTCTTGTTAGCGTGATCTTCACTTTAGTTTAAGGATGCAGTTCCTCATGTTCAAAATATGGTACTACTTTAATAAGTATGTGTTTTGGAGAGGGAGAGAGAGAGACAGGTTTCTTTCATCATTCACAATATTATGTTGCTATTTCTTTTTTTTTGAGGGGATATTATGTTGGATCCTAAAATAAAATTTGAAGCAGTAAGTTAAAAGAAATGGATTTGATCTGTTTTATGCAGTTTCTGGGCTGCAGGCTCTGAAAAACATCTGGAAAAACTTGCCACCAAATTGGGAAGGGGCTGATCCTTGTGGAGATGGTTGGGAAGGAATCAGCTGCACTAACAATCGCGTCGTGTCTCTGTAAGTTTTCCTCTCGTGCAATGACTGCATACGTAGCTGTATGTTTTACTTAATCCCTTCATCTGCAAATTTCAGTACATTAGCCAACATCAACTTAAGTGGCCAGTTATCATCAGACATCGCCAAATTATCAGAGCTGCAGACACTGTATGTGTTTCTTTTCCATACCTTTTATATATTTATGTGTTACGTTGTACTTGAAAGATAAGTATCTTGCATGTATGTCATTTCCCATGTTACAAGATTGCTTGTTCATATCACTATAGGGATTTGTCATACAACAAAGGCATGACAGGACCTCTTCCTCAAGCCATAGGAAATGTGAAGAAGCTGTCTAGCCTGTAAGAATACAGCACAACATTTTCATGACATGTCGGTTTTAAAGAAGAAAGATTTCATTTGTAAGAAACTATGACTACATGAATCGCAGGATACTCGTAGGTTGTGGATTTTCTGGTTCAATACCATCCTCAATAGGATCTCTGCAGCAGCTGGTGTACCTGTAAGAAAAGACTATCTTATACAAATTTTCTTCTTCTTTTAGCATTGCCTATCTTATGCTCTTTCCTTTGAAACGAAGGTCGCTTAACTCAAACAGGTTCATTGGAGGGATACCTCCTACAATTGGCAAGCTATCAAATCTGTATTGGCTGGACTTAGCTGATAATAAACTTACTGGAACGATCCCCGTTTCTGATGGAACTTCACCCGGTCTTGACATGCTTCTCAACACAAAGCACTTGTAAGTTCCTCTGCTCTGTATATGTTTGTAAGTTCCTATTTTTCAACTATTGAATATGCATATGCCAATCTTGTGCAGTCATTTCGGAAAGAATCAGTTGTCCGGTGAGATACCCTCCCAGCTCTTCAACTCGAATATGACCCTTATACATTTGTAAGTACATCACAATGTCACAAAAATTGATCATATAGAGTTTGTGATTATTGTAAAAATAATGTAAGCATTGTTTTGCTTTGTCCTAATAATGTTTATTTGAGTAGGCTTCTTGAGAATAATCTGCTTACCGGAGAAATCCCCTCCACTCTGAGCCTTGTGAAGCCTCTGGAGGTTGTGTAAGTAACATCAACATAAACATAACCCTTTCTACCTTACCATTATTTTGAGGGTCCTTTTCTTAGAGAGATCCTTTGTTTGCACAGGCGGCTAGACAGAAATTCTTTAAGTGGGCCAGTTCCTGAAAATCTCAACAGTCTCACACATGTGCAGGAGCTGTAAGTAGAAAACAAATGGTTAGATTTCGAATCCATATTTGTTCCTGTCTCTGAGAGGTGAAAACCCAACTGGATATTTCCAGGTTCTTGGCAAATAATAAGCTGACTGGTGTTTTGCCCAACTTAACTGGCATGGATTTGCTCAACTATGTGTAAGTCACATATAGTTAGTAATAGACTAGGACTACTGTGATATAGTACTAACCAACAAGCCTCAAATTCATTGCAGTGACATGAGCAATAACTCGTTTGATGCAACGGATGTGCCTCCTTGGTTTTCATCTCTGCAATCCTTAACTTCACTGTATGTTCCACCTGTCTAAGTTTGTGCTTGGTCTTTCTCTCCCTTGCCTTCAACCTCGTCGAAACGTGCAGGATAATGGAGAAAACACGGCTTCAAGGACAGCTTCCAGCTTCCATGTTTGGCATTCCCCAGCTGCAGACTGTGTAAGTCACCTTTTCAATGAGTATGTTTTATAATCATTTCCAACTATCATTATCATATATACCTCCGTTTCCCAAATCAGAGCGTTGAAGAACAATCGGATCAATGGCACCTTGAGCATTGGTTCCAACCCCAGCAGCCAACTGCAGCAGATTGATTTGCAGGAAAATCTCATTGATGCCTTCACAGAACGAGCCGGTCACAATGTCCAAATCGTGTAAATGCTCCACCACTCCCAAAGAACATATCTTGATGATGATTCTGTTGCTGATTTTTTTCTTCCCTCCCCACGTCGCAGACTTGTGGGAAACCCCATTTGTGATGAAGGCGGGACAGAGAGCTACTGCAAGATCCCCGAGAAGTCTGAGCCCACGTACTCAACGCCATTAGAGAACTGCGCTCCTATGCCTTGCACTTCAGATAGAGTCTTCAGCCCCAGCTGCAAATGTGCATATCCATACACGGGAACACTCTTCTTCCGCGCTCCTTCCTTCTCCAACTACGGGAACTCAAGCATTTTCTCGTCTCTTCAGCAAAACATGAAGGCCTCATTTCAATCTCACGGCCTCCCTGTGGATGCTGTTTCTCTCAGCAATCCAACTAAGAACATTGACAACTACCTGCTGCTCAGCCTGCAGGTTTTCCCATCTGGCCAATACTATTATAATCGGACTGGGATCTCCGCGATTGGATTCATGCTAAGCAACCAAACCTTCAAACCACCAAAGGAATATGGTCCCTTTTACTTCATTGGAAACAGCTATCCTTATTTTGCAGGTGAAGTTTTCTAAATGCAAAATTTTGAAGAAATCGTCAGTTGTTGCTTCATTGTTTTGCTTCTGGTTTCTGCATCATTTGTTTAGGACTGCAAATTTCATCAAATAAGTCAAGCACCGGTGTCATCATTGGAGCTGCAGCTGGTGGCGGCGTCCTATTGCTTTTGTTACTCATGGCGGGAGTTTATGCTTTCCAGCAGAGGAGAAGAGCTGATACAGCTGACAAAAAGAATGATCCTTTTGGTATGTTTGAGATTCAATGTATGATTTTTGTTCTTCTTTATGCTCAGCAATGTTGTATGATGTAATTCATATATACTTGCAGCGCTGTGGGATCCGAATACAAACAGTGGTGGAGTTCCTCAGTTGAAAGGAGCAATGAGCTTCTCATTTCAAGAACTTAAGAGAATCACAAATAACTTCTCAGAACTCAATGATGTTGGAAGTGGAGGATATGGAAAGGTGAGTACTTCATCTTATTTTTGTCTTGTACATAAATGACTGTGAATAACTTGAAGAAACAAGTAACATTGGGGGGGGGGGGGGGCTAGGAACAGCTTGATGACTAAGCTTTTATTTGCATATTGTCATGTGATTTTCATAAACTTTTGTAGAAGAATATAAAAGCATAATCTATACATACAGAGATACATACATATTTTAGGTTAAAGACCTTATATAAATGTTTCATCTTATCAACAATGTAGCACTTGAGCTGCAATACAGTTATAACTTTCAATTACTTCAGTTTGATCTCAAGTCTCAATCATATCTACTCATGTATCCTATCATTAAGATTGAATCTTTCCATTCCAAAAATGGACTAATGAGTTTGTAATTCATGCTTAGTAACATAAATCTCAATTCTGTCAACTGTTATGTCAGGTATATAGAGGAACTCTACCAACTGGACAACTGATTGCGATCAAAAGAGCACAGCAAGGATCCATGCAAGGTGGCCTGGAGTTCAAGACTGAAATCGAGCTTCTGTCCAGGGTTCATCACAAGAATGTTGTCGCTCTAGTAGGTTTTTGTTTCGAGCAGGGTGAACAGATGCTAGTGTACGAGTTCATTGCAAATGGCACATTGAAGGATAGTCTGTCAGGTTCTTCCTTCCTTTCACTTTGTCTTCCCTCAATATAGTTAAATCTTGAAATAAATGTAAGATAAAACTGCCTCACATTTTCAGCTGTGTAGTTACACAGAGCACCATTTCAGGTCTGCTGTTCGGTGTTTGTATATAACTCGTTTAGAAAGGCAAAATATTGAATAATATCTTTGCAGGAAGGTCAGGAATCAGATTAGATTGGATGAGGAGACTGAAAATAGCCCTTGGAGCAGCTAGAGGGGTTCAATATCTGCATGACTTAGCGAACCCTCCAATCATACATAGAGACATAAAATCGGACAACATCTTGTTGGACGAGAGATTGAACGCTAAAGTAGCAGATTTTGGTCTCTCTAAGCCTCTGAATGAACCCGAAAGAGGTCATGTCACAACTCAAGTTAAAGGCACAATGGCAAGTATACTGCACACATTTTCTCATTTTCATGTGGATAGTTTACGAGTCTTGAACTGAAAATCCTCGAAAACTACGTTTGTAAATGTTATTTTTCCTTCCTAAACTCAGGGATACTTGGACCCCGAATACTACATGACACAACAGCTGACAGAAAAGAGCGATGTGTACAGCTTCGGGGTGCTGCTCTTGGAGCTTCTAACTGCAAGAAGTCCCATAGAGAAGGGGAAATACATAGTGAGGGAAGTGAAGCAAGCTATGGATACAAGCAAAGAAATGTATAGCCTCGAGGACATTCTTGACCCGATTGTAGCTTCAAGCCCGCCTCCCAGAAGCGTGGAAAGATTTGTAGACATAGCTCTGAGGTGTGTTCATGAGTCGGGTGACAACAGGCCAACGATGAGTGAGGTTGTTAAAGAGATAGAGAACATTATGGAAGTTGCAGGCTTTGATCCTAATGCTGAATCAGCCTCAACCTCAGCAAGTTATGAAGGACAAAGCAAAGGTTCTAACCATCCATATAGTAACCAAAGCCTCTTTGCTTACAGTGGAAATTATCCTCCTTCAGTGTTGGAACCTAAGTAAGATTGCTCTATAAGAGCATCACTAACGCAGCCGGAAATGAGGAAAAAAGAGCGGCGGCCGCGGCGGGGCGGGGATGGAGGCGCGACAGCCACGCCGCAGCCGGGCTTTCAGCCGCTGGAGTGGCTGATCGCCTCCGTCGCCACATTTTTTAAAATTGTTTGAAAGAATTGTTCAAATTGTTGTAGACACTTTTTTTTTTTGGTTTCATGAGTGATTGCTGTTTTGTAGACATTGTTTTTGTAGCAGTTGCAAAGGTTAATTATCAAACAACTGACTACTTTTGGTCCATTTTGTGATCTTCAAATCTCTTTCAGAAGTTTTCATAATTTCACCATATTAGAATTGCTACAATATCATCATCCTGTATGTTTTAAATATTGAAATAACATATTCTCAACGATGAAACGACGCTACTCTAATAGGCTATTTAGCATTATTTGGACCTCGCATTTCAATAGGTTAATATCTGAAATGAAAATCCAATATATAATAAATATCAAAATATAATTTATTATTTATACCATATGTTATTGTGGTCCACATATTTTGTCTTTCTCTCTTTTATTTTATTAATTCAAATTAATCTTTCTCACTCATATTTTTTTAGACAAATACATTTTCTTTTTATTTTATATCGATTGATCATTTCTTAACATTTAATGCCAGACTTTAGGGCATATTACAATAGAGTAGTGATAAATATACATAAATTGTACATACATAATGGATTTTTTTAGGTATTTTACATTTAAATCATTTTATAAATATTAATTAATTTGAATAAATTAATATAGTACATATTTACCATTCTCCAATAATTTTAGAAAAAAATAACTTTTCCAAATTGCATGCCTGCAAATTTAGGAAAAAATTAACTTTTTCATTAGATATCTAGATATTTATCTCTAAATTAATTTTATGGCTTTGTTTGAAGGACATATCAAACCAATTTTTCAATCATATCTTTAAAAATACAATATGGAAAATTTAGTAAAAAAATAATATAATTAATAATAAAATCAATTTAAATAAAATTGATTCAATTCAATTTAAAATTTAAGAGTATTATATATATACAATTATGTACATTTATCTTTTCCCCTGCGATGTGAGAGAAGAAGTAACAACTATCCTTCAAATTCATTTTACAATTATCCTTAACAAATTAACAATTATCCATAAGAGTATGACAATTTAGATATGAGTGAATAGAATATGATTAGTAAGTAATTAACAAGTATAAACAAATAAATAATATGACATCAGCACACGTGCACGGGTAAGGACGGATTCTGAGATATGATTCGATAAAGATTTGTCTCCCTTGTCATGTTCATAGACTACTCTATCCAGAGTCCAGAAATGAATGCATCATGTAAAAATCATTTCCCATATCTCATTGCAATAATCTATCGGATTCGGATGTCGATATAGATTAAAATCACAGACACAACACTACACATCTCAATCAGAATGGCAGAAGACCACGCAAG
>JAYDZE010010447.1:0-28590 GCA_034509125.1 Monilaria moniliformis
ATATTATATTATTAAAAATATATTTTGGATTTTGGATTTATTCGGTTTTTAATATATCCGAACCGAAAATCCGAAAAATCTAAACCAAATTTTAAATTTCGGTTTGGTTCGGATCAGATATTCGGATTTCGGATATTTTGCTCACCCCTAAAAATACGGAAAGAAAGGTGTTCATGGAAGAGAAGATGTAACGACTCTTTGTTGCATTGACGGATGATTACATGTGTAAGAACCTTTTTGCGGGATTGGAAATTATTAATTATTTTCCATCAATACATTCGTATAAATTTCATGAATTTCCATTGACTTGTGTCCATATATTATCCATAAATATAAACTCTACAATTACATCAATTAATTCTATTTGATTTCGAAATCTCCATCATCCCACCAACGTACGGAATTCCGGTGTTCTTCACCCACTCAGCGCCGCCGAAGAGCTTATCCGCCGTGAACCTCTCTGCGAGCTCCGCCGTCATCTTCTGTATCCCATTCCACTCCACCCGCTTCGACACGTCTGCCCCGGGCCCCCGGTTCTTATACTCGCCGTAGTAGAGCGTATCAAGGCCAAAATCCCCCATCCACGGCGACCACCCCTCCGGCGCGATGAACCCGTCGATGAACGACTGCATGATGATCGTCCTCGAGTACTCCTTCCACGGCCGGCCGAGGTACGCCTTGAACGGTGGGTTGGCGTCGAAGAAGTCCTTCTCCGCCGTGAAGGTGCAGTTCTGGATGACGGTGGCTCCGACGCTTTTGCTCTCGTTGCGGCCCTGCGCCGTCACCATGCAGGCCTGGTTCTCCATCGGCTTCCGTACCACGAGGACGCAGTTCTGGAAGACGGCGACGGCGTTGCCGAAGATGAAGTCGATGGTGCCTGAGATGCGGCAGTCCCGGTAGAACTGGCGGTACATGTGGGTGTAGAGTGTGTCTTGGTAGCCGTCCATGTAGACGTTGTGGAAGACCGCCTTGTCGCCGGAGACGCGGACGGCCACGGCTTGGTGGCCGATGGCGCCAGCGGTGTTCTCAATCCCGATGTCCTTCGCCGTGAAGTCTTGCCCGTTGATGGCTGAAATGAGAACAAATATATGTATTTATTAGAACGTAAATTTAGCTAATACGCAGCGAAAACAGTGAATACAGATTCTCATATACTCAAAAGAAAATAGAAAATAAATGCAAGCTAGGTAAATGTTCAATGCAAAGTTGTGAATTTTAACTTAATTTAAAGAATTTTCAATACAAAATTGTTATTATAAGTGCCATTCTTATCGTAATTTAAAGAATTATTGAATCTAATGTATAATTTATTGTACTTTTTTCTTTTTACTTCTTTCAAGATTTAAACCCCGGTAAAATTCATTTTTTAGTACAGTAAATTACACAGTAAATTCAATAATTTTATACGCTCGGTGCAATGGATTCATAGAGTCTAATCACGATAAGAAGGGGACTTATTGAAAATTAATAAATATAACTTTTTGTAAGTATATATCACAATATTTGTAATAATAAACAAACTTTTAATAGTAATAGTAATAAGTCCTAAATTACTACGTCTATTTGATATTTAATTCGATCAATTAATATTAAAAAAAATCTTAGAATTCTAATTCCTTTATTTCAACTAATATATAGACTATTATATGAATTGATAAAGTATATGTAAGTCGAAATGTATAATAGATATATAACAGACATCCAAAGAACACAAACATAATTTGTAAGAGAGGATCTTGTCTGAGCGACGTAAACTCACTGAGAGTAGCAGTGTGGTAGGTCGTAAAACCGCCGGCAAAGCTCTTGTCGCCGCTGATTACCGTCTTCGTCGGCCCCTCTCCCATCAAAACCACGTTGTTACACTTCTTCGGAATCATCACAATCTCCTTGTATATGCCGGCCTTGACCAGGATCACGAACGTCGCGTTGCTCTTCAACGGCGCGTCGTTGATGGCTTCGCCGATGGTCTCGAAATTGCCGCTCCCGTCCAGCGCCACCGTGACGTTCGGAGTCAGCGGCTCTGCCGCCGTCTGGTTCATGAGCATCCTCGCCGCATGGCTGACAAAACTAGGGATTGCTTCGTAGTGATTGTCGTCTCTGAGCAGCCGCCGCTGGCTGAAGAATGAGACGAGGTTCAAGGAGCCGAAGAGCTTTGACACTTTCTCGATGATCCAGAGGCCGTTGCAGAGCAGCTCGCCGGAGCTCTTCAACAGCTCCTTGACCTTCTCCCCTGTGTCCCCTGCATAACAGTTTTCAAAACTAGCGTATAATATCATATACTCCTGTACCGAAACTGTTATCTATGTGCGCTTTTCTAGTAAACGATACCTGTAGTGTTCTCAAACGCGTCGAGGCAGGTATCCTTGCAGGTGAGGCCGGCGCTGAGCCAGACCCTGACGTCGTCGATGTAGTCACCGATCTTGCTAATATCAAAGGAGTCGACCTTCTCGGTCGACCGCCGGAGATCGTCGATGGTGGTGTTGAGCACCTCGTCGCACACCGACAAGGCGTCCTTCGTCCGCTCGTCCTTCGCCGCCTTCTCGTAGAGCTCCGACTGCTTGATGGCGGCCTCGATGCTGTCGATGGCGGCGTGAAATGCCGCCTTCACGATCTCCTTAGGGTTCGCGGTGCTGACGTTGGAGAGGGTCGCCTTGCAGGTGGTTTCGTATTCGGTGGAGGAGCAGATGGCCTCGAGGCCGATGGAGATGGCGGCCGTCGCCACGGAGGCCATGCACGCCGCCACGAGGGCTGCTGCGAGCATGACCGCCGTGGCATTGTTCTTATAACTGCCGGCCATTTTGTTTTATTTATTTCTATTTTATTTATTTAGTTTTAAAAATGTAGATCTGCTTATTTCTTAGTTATATAGTTTGGGAGCTGACAACGTTTGCGGTTGTGGTTGTTTATTTCTATAACTAGAACTAAAGTAAAGGGAAGGTATTGGTAATTGTGGGGCAGAGAGATGTCCATGCATATGCATGGAAATTGAAAGAATGGTGAGATCATCTTAATTTTTTTTTAGTATATTCGAATCTTAAGATTTTTTGGGATCCGAATCATTCAGTAAGTAAGATGTTTTTAAAAAAATAGAGGAACCAAATCGGAATATATTATAAATAATTTGGATCCACCTTCCTAGGGGTGGGAAAAAATACTGAATTACTGGCATACCGTATTTATCATACCAAAAAGATACCGAAAATACCGGCCCTCCCACTGATTTCTCGACCGCCGCACGTCTCCAGCAACAAGGCCGCCACGTTTGGGCGCGCTTTCGCGGCTGCGTTAACGATGCTCTAATTCAAAGAGATTCCAATGGGCATATGTTCAACAATTCAAATTTACAACAGGGGACGATTTGCATAGAAGACAAACGCGCTTCAACAAACACATTTTTTATTCAAATAGAAAAATTACTATCAAAATCTGCCCCATAAAACATCAAAATAAAGAGGTACTTATAAGCCTAAAGACAGAAAAAGAATCAAAATCCTAAAAAGAAAATAAAAATAAAAGTTAGTTATTTTATTCTCTTCACAACAAATGTAACTTCTCCAAGAAAAACTACTTTTTCTTGCATCTCCTGCTAGCATTTTCTTCCACATATACTAAACAAAGATGTGTTCCAAAATGTAAAGCTAGTTTTGCTGCCTACCTATTCTCGAGTCACTTTACTAGGAAAAGTCTTTTCAGAAAACAGAATCTAGTCAATGGAAAATATCACAAAGTCGTCACATCTTTGGGGACGATATCTCACCTGCATTTTCCTACACGATACCTATCCAAAAGGAATCAACACTTGCATCCAAGCTAGAGGCCACACTTCAAGATTTTTTTTGTAAATTTCCCAACAACTTTGGCAACTTCTCCCACTTAACTAGATCTTGATTTTTTACCTATAAAAGGGTCCCTCCCTCATTGGGCTTTCAAACAAGAAACACTACTCCTTCTCACATCTCTCTTGCTAATTTTCTTGCACATACATATACTAAAAATGGCATCAAGGGAAGATCTTGTCAGAATAGGCAAGGAAGGGTTTGACATAATTGATCAACTCTATGAAAACAAGGGGAGGAACGGTGGCGCTTCTTCTGCAAGAAAAGCTCCTCATGCTTTTCCAAAGGGCAAGCAAGTTTGTTTGCATCAATACCAGCCTCAGCAGAGCCATGTTTACATGGTGAATCCGAACGAGAAGATGAAGACACACGAGGTGGTGCAGTTTCATGATGGAGTGACAATTATGGACTATACTAAGAGGAATTCTGCACCTATGTTCTATTAGCCTGTAAGAAGCAGTGTGTGTGCTTGGATAAAATAGCAAGTCCTTTTGTATTAGTTAAGGATGTCTGCTCATATATCATAGTATCATAGTAATTACTTGTACATGTATTCACATAGAGCAGTATATGTCTGTATCATAATATATATATGTAACATATCAATAAAAGCAGCTTCCTGGTTTGTAAGATCATTGGCCTACACAAATGAAGCTGGAAGGCGGTTTATTAAGCCCCCTTCAAATCAATCTTTTTGATTTAGGATTATCCGAATTATCCGAAATTTGTGCAATATGTTATGCAAAAGCTCTCATCAACATACCGAATTACCTGAAAATATTATTATTGAATAAATTTTAGAATATACAGTCCCCAAGAAAGAATTTTTTCTGCACCCGCTCCTGTGTGAGATGATAGCATAAGGTAGTTAATTGGATATGAAAATGATGTATGAGTTTGTGATTTGGTGTTAAAGCACCAAAACTATCACTAAAACTTATACATGATCTCCTTTGGAATGTATAGAATCTGCTCCTGCAGCATCTGCTTTTGGCATGAAATATGTGGAAAACTTTTCATGAGAAGTTGGAAAGAGAAAAGTTTAATAAGGAGCAAATCATTTCATGTTCACTAGAATTATTTATTAAACTCATTAATTATTGATAATGAGATGCAAGTAAACAAATATACATGGGCGGGCCTAGTAAGAGAAGGGCAGGGTTTAGCCCCCACCATTTTTTTCTTCTTTTTTTCTATTTTAAAATTTGTGGGAATTATCAGAAATTGTCTTTAGTCTTTACCGAGCCAATGTCTCGAAAACCAAAAAGCTAGAGGTTGGAGGATTTCAGCCCCTATCAATATTTTTTTTTGCGTCTACCACTGAACATATATGTGTGATTACAAAAATAATTAAAAGGTGATATTGTAATTGAAGTATTTTAAAAGTTGTGTCAAGATTATAATTCCAATTGAATAAAATTGTGTAAGTTTTGGTGTTTATTCAATACACTATTGTAGCCTTACGTTTCATTTAAAAAATAAAAGAAAAAAGAAAGAAAGAAATGGTCGGAATCCCAATTATTTGGAGAATAATTATAATATTATCCTGCCTCCTCAACCAATAATTGCCATTTTTTGGATGGAAATGAATCCTGGTATCTTGTAACTAGATTACTAGATTATGTCTTTTTTAGTTGGTTAATAAAAAAAAAGCTTGTACTCAGTTTTTTATAGGTATTTCAATCTAATTATTATTTGAAATTGAAAACGAGTATAAATAGATTAATAAATTTATAAATTACATTAATGATTAATGAATAAGAGAAATTATGTAATAACACATTTAATTATCTGAAAATACTTGGTCAATCACACTCTGTACAGTCTCACGAGCCTACTCGTTCGAACCATTGCAATCATATCCACATGCTAACGAGTGAAACAGCTTTGGCCAAGCTAATACTTGGCTCGACCATTTCTTATTAGAGTTCAGTCCTATTCCTTAATTGATCATGAAGTAGTGTAATTGGGAATTCCACTTGATAGTGCACAAAATAACTGCTCAAATTAGGGGGAAAAAGTGACAGGTTTATTAGACTATTTCCATTCGTGATCTTCATCCGATCCAACCTAATTCAACTTTTTAATTAAATATTCATTTGTCTCTCATCCACATACACAACCACCAACTTAATATAATTTCTACTTCTGTTCATGACCCCAACCCAACCTAATAAAATATTTTATTTATTATATATTTTAAATTATATATAAGAAATATAATTAATTTTAATATATTAAAAATATTTTAAAAAACCTTCATTTTTTATTTTTATAATATATACTTATTTTTATTTTATTTATATATATAATATTTAAATAAATAAAAAAATTATACTGCATATGACAAATGTCACTATCACTACAACTTTTTTTTTTTTTTTTTTTACCTTGAGGTTACTGCAGCCTTAGGTCACACAAATCAACCAACTTTTTTTTTTTTAATTGATGGTTTTGTCTTCTAGCTGATGACCCTTGGCAAAGGTCACCAATGGTAGTGGTCTTATCATCCTGTCAGTTTTCTAGATATAAATGAATTCTAGTATCTTGACATTGATCATGCCAAGATTTAGTGTGTGTTTGTGTGTGTGTGTTTTCCTCAAAAAGTATGTGGAATGCTTTTTCCTTTTGATATTTTGACTGCACTATCTTCATATGTATGCTGAAAAGGGGACTAATAGAATCTGATGCACATTTAACAAAGGAAACCCAAGTTAAATAACTTGTATCAATCAAAGTTTCCAATGAGCATATTATCAGAAATTCAAATTTTCATTCGTATTTTATACATGGTACGATATACATTGAAGACAAACGCTCTTCGACAAAATAAAAACTTTTATCAAATAGAGAAAATTACTATCAAAGTCCGCCTTATAAAACATCAAGAGAGGTACTTATAAGCCTAAAAATAAAAACTAGCTAAAATATTAAAAGGGCCGAACAGGCATGAAACCTAAGGAACTTGGGTTCTGGAAAGGTATCATAATAGCGATTTCGAGCCTGAAGGAAAAAATTACGCCTGTTTCGAGTCCTCCCAACAGCCGTATCATCCTTGGTAGTGACGGAGCTAGGATTTTCCCTCGGGGGCCCAATTTATAATATTTTTAATGTGTATATATATAAGAAAATTATAACTTTCTTTCAAATATTTATATATAGTTAATTAAATATGCATTATCAACTTCATTATGCAAAATGTGCAACACAAAGTAAAAAAGTAATATTCTATTCAAATATGTGTTCTAATATTAAAGCTACATTCTTGCTGCCTTTTGACTCAAATTTACTAAGAAAAAATGCTTTCTAGAAAACAGAATCTATTGTGTGAAAAATCACCAAGTCTTCACATCTTTGGGGACCATGCATGAATTTTCACTGCATTTTCCTACTAGATCAAGCAACCACTATACCTATCTAAAAGGAATCACCATTTGTACCCAAGCTAGAAGGCCACATTTAGATTATTATTATATGACTTTTTGATCATCAAATCAAGAAAAACTACTATTAATTTCTTGCATCTCTTTTTAGTATTGCCTCGCAAATCGGGACGTGGAAAAAGTCACAAAGTCGTTACATCTTTAGAGACGATGATTTCCCACCTGCATTTTCCTACACAATACCTATCCAAAAAGAATCGACACTCGTAGCCAAGATAGAGGCCACACGAAGATTTGTTTTAGATTTTCTCAACAAATTTGGCCATTTCTCCCCCTTAACTATACCTTGATATTTTGCCTATAAAATGGCCCTCCTCATTAAGCTTTCAGACAAGAAACACTCCTCCTCCTCACATCTCTCTTGCTACAAAGCCTAGAATTCTCTTGCACATACATATACTAAAAATGGCATCAAGGGAAGATCTTGTCAGAATAGGCAAGGAAGGGTTTGACATAATTGATCAACTCTATGAAAACAAGGGGAGGAACGGTGGCGCTTCTTCTGCAAGAAAAGCTCCTCATGCTTTTCCAAAGGGCAAGCAAGTTTGTTTGCATCAATACCAGCCTCAGCAGAGCCATGTTTACATGGTGAATCCGAACGAGAAGATGAAGACACACGAGGTGGTGCAGTTTCATGATGGAGTGACAATTATGGACTATACTAAGAGGAATTCTGCACCTATGTTCTATTAGCCTATAAGAAGCAGTGTGTGTGCTTGGATAAAATAGCAAGTCCTTTTGTATTAGTTAAGGATGTCTGCCTTGTTTATCATAGTATCATAGTTATTACTTGTACATGTATTTACATAGAGCAGTATATGTCTGTATCATAATATGTATATATATGTAACATATCAATAAAAGCAGCTTCCTGGTTTGTAAGATCATTGGCCTACACAAATGAAGTTGGAAGGGTTTATTAAGCCCCCTTCAAATCAATCTTTTTGATTTAGGATTATCCGAATTTTGTGCAATATGTTATGCAAAAGCCCTCGGCAACAAACCGAATTACCTGAAAAATATTATTATTGAATAAATTTTAGAATATACAGTCTCTACGAAAGAATTTGTCTGCACCCGCTCCTGTGTGAGATGATAGCATAAGGTAGCTAATTGGATATGAAAATGATGTATGAGTTTGTGATTTGGTGTCTTTTGGCATGAAATATGTGGAAAACATTTCATGAGAAGTTGGAAGGAGAAAAGTTTAATAAGGAGCAAATCATTTCATGTTCACAAGAATTATTAATTAAACTCATTAATTGTTGATAATGAGATGCAAGTAAATATATACATGGGCGGACCTAGTAAGAGAAGGGTGGATTTAAGCCCCTACCATTTTTTCTTCTTTTTTTATATTTTAAAATTTATAGGAATTATCGGAAATTGTCTTTAGTATTTACCAAGCCAATGTCTCAAAAACCAAAAAGTTGAAAGTTGGGGGATTTCAGCCCCTATCAATATTTTTTTCTGCGTCCGCCACTGAACATATATGTGTGATTACAAAAATAAATTAAAAGGTGATATTGTAATTGAAGTATTTTAAAAGTTGTGTCAAGATTATAATTCCAATTGAATAAAATTGCGTAAGTTTTGGTGTTTATTCAATAGACTATTGTAGCCTTTAGACTATGCAAAAGGGTGATGCTTAAAATATTTAGAATCTCAACAATTATTCGACACGTTTCATTTAAAAAAGAAAAGAAAAAAGAAAGAAAGAAATGGTCGGAATCCCAATTATTTGGAGAATAATTATAATATTATCCTGCCTCCTCAAGCAATAATTGCCAGTTATGGATAGAAATGAATCTTAGTATCTTGTAACTAGATTACTAGATTATGTCTTTTTCAGTTGGTTAATAAAAAACTGTACACAGTTTTTTATAGGTATTTCAGTTAGAGCCTGGTTTCGTCTACTGTATTTTGTAATGAGATTTATATTGCAAAAGAAACCATCATATATGCAACCTTTGATAGAATGTGATGCGCATATTTGGATAAAGGAAGCCTTTCGAGATACTCAATAAATCATTCCTATGTACCTAGATCTTTTATTAAAATAAAATTAATATGTCTATTACTATTATAAGTGTGTATCGGAACCGTAACCGAACCGCTAAGAAAGTTGCTGGTTACAGTTTGGAACCGGAAACCGCCGGTTCCGGTTTCAAACCGCCGGTTTCTGGCCGATTTTCGGCGGTTCTGGTTCCTGTTTCTGGTTTTGACAGGTTTTTCAATTCAAGTTGATTATAATATGAAATCGAAGACGACTATAAGTAGATCGATAATTAATAAATTACAAGAATAATTAACGAATAAGAGAAATTATGTAACAACACCTCCAATTATCTGAAAACACTTAGTCAATCACATTCCAATTGTATATTTGTGGCAATTGCTAATTTGCTAAACTTGTTAATGCTACAGTAATAATTGGAATGTGCTCAACCAAGTGTTTTTAGAGAAATGCGAATTCTTGTTATTACAAGAGGAGTGAATGATAATGAGGATAATGGAGGTAGAGATGAGAGAAATTGGAGGTAGATAAGAGAGAATTCTTGTTAATACAGGAAGAGTGAGTTAAAATGTGGATGATGAGAGGATATTTATAGATAAAAATAAGTGAGAAAATTTTGAATTTGAATTTGAATTTTGAAAGAAAGAAATAAAAAAAACCCTGTCGGCATTGCCGATTTTGGAGCATAAACCGGCGTATTTCGTCTGAAATGTAAGATATAGCCCTGCCCCCTATACCTAGCCTGCAACGTCTGAAAACTGCCGGTTTAGATTCCGGTTTCATATTTTCAAAACCGTAATCGAACCGTCGGAACCTAATTTCAGCTTCCGGTTTAACCTTTTCCGACGGTTCCAGTTCAAAAATCGAACCGGCTGTTACGATTCCAGTTAAAACTATTAGTTCCAAAAAAACCGGCCATTTCTAATCATAGGATACAATTTATACAACTTTTCATTTGTCTAATTATATCCCTTATAAATATTTGATTTGAAGGCGCAATAATAATTTCATTGTGAGATATTTAGTCATTTAGTTTAATTCATACTCGTATTGTTTTCTTAATTGTCTCCATAGTGTAATATCATATTAGAGTACTTCACATGGTATTTTAGTTAGTTTTTTCAACAACAAAAAATCAAATGTTACTCGCATAAACAAATGGGTGATGATTTTTTGGTTGCTATCATAAAAAAATGAAGGATAATAAAAGATGAGAAAATTTATCACATTTTAGTGGTCTCTATTTTTTGTGTCTCATGTTTTTTAGGATGGTTAATATGAAAAAATATTGAAAAAATATTATCATATACTCCATCTGTTCACCAAAAATAGTTTCATTGATGGACAACATGAGTTTTAATGCACAATTGGTAAAGTAAGAGAGATAGAGAGAAAAAGTAATTGGATAGAGAAAAAATGGTTGATAAAATAGGAGATAGATGAAGAAAAAGTGGTTAGAAAGATAAAAAGTGGTAGGTCCTAGTGGTATAAGTTGTAAATAAATTTATGTTTAGAGATATTGTGTTGTGAGAAATTTTCCATAAATGGAATGAGACTGTTTTTGGTGGACGGATCAAAATGGAAAAATAAGATTATTTTTCATGGACGGAAGAAGTATAACACTCTCCGTGATAATATTAAATAAAAAGTGACACTTCTTGTAATTAAAAGTGACAGTTGAAAAAATAATAATTGATCTTAATAAAAATAACTATATTAACGAATCAAAGTTATTGTTTTCTAAAAGTAGAATTAACAGACGAGGTCGGACCTTACCCGCGCGTATCTTGCACCAAGAAGCCGCTGGAATGACGAGAGAAACTACCCAAATTAATCTCCAAAAAAAAATTTATTTTCAGTGATCAACTTGTTCTACAATATTTACCAATAAAAGAAAAGGAAAAAGACATAATTAATGTCTACATATAAAATGTCTTAATCTCAGCTTTATATAAAAAATTAAAATTAATTGTAATAATTAAGTGTATCTGGTCTAGCATGAGAAATTCTCTGTGCTCAACACTGAATTTTCCTTTAAAATAACATCAAAATTAGCTTGGAACAAAAGAATAAAACTCCCAAAAATAGATAAAAATCACAATAATTAAATGTATCTTGACTGATTACTTTCTCCAAAGAAAATTTCCATTTATATCATTAAGCATAATTTATTTTGAGATTTATAGTCTAAATTACAAGAACCTGTTGTAGTAGTAATCCATCTAAGTAAATGCTGCAATTAACTTTACCCTTTCATAAAAAAAATTATTTTTTCGAATTAATTGGGAAATGGAATAAGTTCTAAGTTATTTGACGATGAAGCACAGCTTAGTTGGTAAGACGATTTTCTCCAACCAATAGATCGGGGGTTCGAGTCACCACGGGGGTAAATGGGGAGCCTTTATTGATCCTCTTTATTGAAAAAAAAAACGAGTCGAGCCCTATGTTTAAGTCCAGGTAATTTTCAAGTGTTTTATGATTTAATTATAATTTTCACTCTTTAATAATTTAGTTTGATCTAGCACTCAGATTGTGCAACAAAAGACCATAAATGTGAATTGTATTTTGTTTAGCTGAAGTGATGCTACCTTAACTGATTAATTTTTGTCGTTTGATTTTATCCCGATTAGTTTATTGGGCTAGTCCGAAACCCGAATGTTTAGAGTTACGGTTATAAATTTCTAACCCGATAAAATTCTAATCCGATTAGTCCGCACTCAATTAATGCATAACTCGAGTAGGACTGAAGTGAGACGATTTGATATTATCAAAGACACTATTTCATGATAATTATTAGTCGGATGAATATTGTATTCAATATAAAACTCCAAACAGAACATTTCCGCTCCACCAAAAGCCTAGAGGTACCCAACTCCTCTCTTTCTCAAACTAAATAATTGTTTTTTTTTTTAATATTTGGTTTTTGAGATTATCTCTGTCTTCAGCTTTTGTAGAAGCGGTTGAACATGGATACATCTACAATTAGTGCTGGTGCATTGGTTCGTTTACAAGAATTGAACCCTTCTTCCCCAAATTTCAAGCAAGGAGCCTCATTTAGGGTTACTGGAAAGTGAGTATTCAATCAAGCTTGCTTTCTGTTAATTGTTTGTTGATTGGGTGTGATTTGATAATCTCTTCGAAATCTCTGTTTCTAGGTGATTATGATAGCAATTGTTTATCTGGGGATTCTGGGTTTGGAATTCTAAATTGTCTTCTGATTAAAAGATGCATCCTTGATTGATGGATTAAAGGAATTTGAGATAGATGAAATTACTTTATGCTGCGTTTTTCCAATGTGATTTGATAAATGAAATTGAAGAATTGAAGCAAATATTATCTAAAATAGTGATAACTGTGATAAGACAATGATTGGAACTGTTCGATAATTCATTTCCATATTTTGATCTAAAATTTCTCAGGGAAAGTGAAATGTGAAATGCAGTGTTTTATTAGTATTTGGATTTTTGTTTGATTCAATCTTGTATGAAGAGGTCGTGGTTGCTTAGGACTTACTTGGTATTTGTTTTTCTGTTTGAGCATATTTCACAATCATGGGAAGATCATATCTTTCTTTGAGAGAGTGTGATTAGACGTGGTAGCTATAATTGTTGATGGAGATTAGGATTGAAGTTTTATATGATCCACTCATAAATCAAGAGGTCATGGATTCTGCTAAGATCTTCGTTGGTATATCTTTTGCAGTTCGTTTAGCCATAAATCTATCTGTTTGAGCATTGTTTCACAATCATGTCAAAATATTTGGGGGAAATCATATCTTTCGTTGTCGTATCTAGGCTACGAGAGTATAATTTGGAGACCGCAGTGGCTGTAATTGTTGATGGAGATGCTAGCTTAAAGGTCGACACACAGCACCTTAAACTCAATTTGCGCCCAGACTCTCTCTACCAGTTCATAGGGGAACTGCAGATTGAACCAAATAATGAGGTAAGGCGATTCATTTCCATTCACACGAGAACTTTCTTAGCTTATGAGTCTATGATCATCCACTTGCCCGTAACTTGTACTAGCTGGTTCTGTTTTGGAATCGAGGATTTATACGTTGGTGGATGCGAAGACAGCAATATGTCTGTGCTTGTCTGCTTGACCGTATGATTTCTTTTCTCAGGCTATTTTGAAGGCTCGAGTTGGAAGAAATGTTGATGGACTGGACACTAACCTCTACCATCAGACAATGCAGCTCCTGAGGCAGTTTCAAGGCGAACAAGCAAACATTCGAATGCCTTAAAGTAGGATTATAACTGCCATCGAGCAAGATGTGCAGCTGAAGTAGTCATCTAGGGATGTTGGGGCCATAGAAATGGATTGTTCACCACTGAGAACCTTCTGAGGCGCGTTTCTTGGTAAGCCTATGGTTCGGATTACAGTAACTACGTGTGTCTTAAGTTGTTCACTCTTTGGTGTTGATGCATCACGAATGGTTCCAACTTTGCTTATATGTGCTCATGATTCTTGAATATCCTAAATCCTAACCCCTTTTTAGTATTTATTGTGAAAAGATCTATGATTTCAATTTTTCTACGTATAAATATATTAGATCCTGCTATCTGGGTTAGGCCTTTAATTTATATGAGCAAGGAAATAATATCTACTTTATATTTATAAAATTAATCATTTTTTACTGTAGACATATACAGAAAATAACAATAAAGATTGATTTATATATTTTGATATATAGAAATTAACTATAAAGATTGATTTATATATCAATATATAGAGGAATCAACGATAAAGATTGACTTATATATTTAGATATACACAAATTAACGATAAAGATTGATTTATGAGCGGTAATTCGAAGTTATAATTCTTCACAAAAAATATATTTATTGCCTATAAAGCGGGAAGATTGGGAGCGATTTATATTGGACGCTTAATGTGGTGCCCAAGGGTATTAATAATCTAAACTCAAAAAAATCAGCCACAATTTCATATTTAGTTGTCACGTCAATTTTTTACTATTTTGTCGCAAATTGGCAACAACACCCACAATTCAGTCCCAAAAAGTTCAACCTCAAATCAACTATAACTCTATTCTTTTCATTTCGTCATTTTTATTAATTTTAAATTCATATATTTATTTTAATTAAGAGATTAGTAAAATCAAAATAAATGACTAGAAATTAGAAAATTACTTACTTAAATGCTGAAAAATACTTATTTTAAATTTCTAAATTATATAAATTAAATATCAAAAATGCCATAATTAGAATTCTTAAAATTAAATCAATAAAGAGTACAATTACTAGAAAGTCCAAATTAGTTGGAGCACGCTCAAGTTTCTTCGATGAGATTTTGTTGGAGTATGCTGTAAGTTTCTTAAAATAATTAAGTATAATGGGGCATGGTCAGCGACCGGCCACCGCAGCGGGCATACAGCCGTGTCTCCCGTGGACTGCCCGACCGCGACTAGCCGCGCCTTCGCTCCAACCGCGCCGCTGAGCCGCCGCGATGTTCCGGCGTGTTTTTGACACTTTTTCCGACATCATTACAGCTGCCCCAAACATGTTAATTTGGAGCCAAACCATCTTAAGCCATTTCAGGAACAACTTAGTCTTTTTCCGGTCCGGTTTAGTAAAAAAAACCATCGTGTGAGCAACGAATGTATATCATATTCATAGAAAAGTGAAATTACATAAAATTACTTATCAAAATAAATTGAGTCAAATTTATATATAATATCAAAACACTTTGAAAATGGTCCATCATATTTAAGAGATAATTTATTAAAAATTAGTCGCTATCTCCTTTTCTTAAATAATTAATAAAATTTCCGCTAAAATGTATGGTCCAATAAAAAGCCCATTATGACCCATAACTAGGATCACCGGCCCATTAATAGCATCTAACATTATTTTTAAGTTTCATAACCGCTCACGCCGCCATCTCCACCACCGTCTGCGGCGGCGCTTCATTCGGCTTCGGTCTATTGCAGTAACACAAAACCTACGAAGAAACAGCTCGTAAACCTTCTTGTTTTTATTCTTCTGGCAACCTTTTTTGGGTTCGAGACTTGAAGAGAAATGGGGTCGTCAAATATAAGAGATGTTTTAACTTCGTTTAGTCCGAATTTGGACCTGTTTGCAATCACTCTCGGTGATGGTCGAGTAAAGGTGCTCTCCTTTCCTGCTCCACGCGATTTATAATTGCGAAAAATGGTTGAGACATGCTCTTAGTTCAGTGATTAAAAACTTTTCTTTTGATGAGTTGATTGATGGTAAGTTCACTTTATTAGCTTCTTATTGTTGAGTTGTTAAAGTTTCCATTCATCGTTGTAGCAAAATTAGGGTTGTAACCTACTCGTGAGCTATTTGGAGCTTGACTCAAAGTCAAGCTCATGTAGTGAAGCACATTAGCTGAACAGACCAAGCTTGAGCATTGTAGTATTTGGCTTGACAGCTCAAGAACAAGCTTGTGAAGTTGTTTTACTTGGAAAGATAAAATTATTAAATAGTACAGTTTGTATATTTATATTATAATTAGTAATAATTTGTAAGAAAATAACGAATATATTGTGTTATTGTGTATGAAATTCTCTAATTGTAAAGAGAATAATTAATATTTTAAAAATATATCTAAATATTGAAAGCTTGTTTTCGCTCCAATAAGCTTACGAGCCTCGAAATATTCAGTAAATAAAGCTTGAGGCTTGGCTTGATACCGAATGAACCAAGCTTGAGCACGGCAATGTTCGACCCCTAGTCAAAATGATGAAATGTGATGCTAATGCATAGTTCCTGCATGCATTCATTTGTCGGGAAGGTAGTTTGGAAGATAGGACATTATTAGGTTTGGATTTGGATAATGATTTAGTTTGGCAAACTCACAGATATGGGACATCGGGAAGGGTCAAGTGCAGACTGAATTTGCTGATCTTGCTTCAAAAGAGACGACGGGTGTCTTTGGGAACCAGGAGGGAGTGCACCTTTCCATGGATTATACATGTATGAAGTGGTTTTCTCTGGAGGAAAAAGGTCTGGATTTGAGCATATACTCGTTAGGTTCACTTTTATTGCATTGTTCTTTTTATCAAAGCATACTAGCTTGTATATAATATTGGACCTTGTTGAACTACTGTGTTCAGAAGAAAAGGAAGCTCGGGATTTCCCTGTTGTTGTTGGGGACTGGCGGTGGGGATGTTCTCGCGTTGGATGTGGCTGCCGGCCAGTTGAAATGGAGGGTTAACAATTGTCATCCGGGGTGAGTTTTATGCGAGTTTCTTTAATCTTTAATGTATTTGAGTTTCATGGGATACTAAATCCGGATAAATATGATGTAAAATTGTTAATTTTGTCTTGAAATAGGATAGTTAGCCCTTTGTGATTTTGTATCCAAATATTGATAGTAGCTTGTTGGACTTGCAACTTTTTTATTTCATTAAATCTGATTTGCTCTAAAAATTTGTCTACTTTTAGCTTTTGCACAACATGGCTGGTTTCCCTTTTGTTTATATATCAACAAGGGTTGAAGTAGCCAAATGAAGTAATGGTTGCAATAATTGAAATTACGTCCTCGAGGGGACTTTTTTGTCGTGCTTCCATCTACAGCATCTATGAATTATATGTATAGATATATGTGTTTTTTGTGCTAATGACTTATTTGCTCTTCTCTGTTAAAATGTGCAGGGGTGTCAGTGCTGTTTCATTTCCTGCACATGGCTCACACATTTACACAGCTGGTGCTGATGGAATGGTTTGTGAGATTGAAGCAATGTCAGGGAACTTGTTAAATAAGTTTAGTGCTGCTTCAAGGGCGATATCTTCGTTAGCTATTTCCCCAGGTACTTCCCACATTCTTTTTTTAGTATCGATAAGTTTCAATGTTCGTAAACTGGTTTATAAGTGCCGACAGAAATGACTGATAAGTTTCTGTATCTCAAAGCCTGTAAAATGGTTTACATTTCCTCCTTTCTCTAAGGTTTTTGCAAGTGTTTGTATAAGTTATTGTGAATTTGTTATTCTCCCAACTTATTATTTCCTGGTTGGCTATTGCATTATATCAGATGGGAGAATGATAGCAACTGCGGCATCTCAGTTAAAGATTTTCAATTCCTCAAACCACAAGAAGCTGCAGAAATTTTCTGGCCATCCTGTAAGCTATTACTTTCTTTTCTTTAATTCCTAAAAAGACTAACTTTATATTAAATTATTGCATCCTTATGAATTGGTGTTTATTACTTTTACTTTCTCCAAGCCTTAGGTGTGACTGATTATTCATAAATTTTCATTTCTAACAGAGAGCTGTGAGATGCATGATTTTCTCCAACGATGGTAAATATGTGCTTTCTTCAGCTCTAGGAGAACGATATATTGCTGTTTGGGGAATTGATGGTAGCAAAGAGAAATCCGGCTCCGTTGTCCTTGCAATGGACCATCCTGCTGTATTCTTGGATAGCAAGTTTGTCAACGCTGTCGATGCAGATGATGCAAGTCTATGTGTCTTGGCTGTATCAGAAATTGGCATTTGCTATTTTTGGCATGGGAAGACTATTGAAGAGCTGTGCGGTTCTAAACCAACGAAGATATCCGTACCTTTTGATGATGAAGTTCTACAGAAGCACAAGGGGGCAATTCCTAATGTATTTGCTGGAAAGCTACAAAATGTTTATATGCCTGCATCTGGTCATGTGTTCCTTGCTTATGGTTTGCTTATAAAACCAACGTTTGAAAAACTTCTGGTTCAGTTTGGGACGGACTTAAAATTAAGTGTTTCACAAGATGGTATACTGTTACCAATCAACAAATCCCAAAAATCTAGAAAAATATCGTAACATCCATAGTGAAGGCAAGTCAGATGCTTTCTCTCTCTCTCTCCCTCTCTCTCCCCATCCACAATAAGATGCATCCTTGGTTATTATGATTATAACTCTATACAGCATCACCTTTCGCTTGACTCTAATGTGCATCTGCTTGCTTGTTGTTATCAAACTTGGTACTATTAAATCTTGTAGCTATGTTATCCATAATGTGGTATTAACTATTTTGTATGTATATATATATATATTGAACAGTTACTGCTCTGGATTGCTCAAACATAGAGGGCGCATTAGGTCCCGTGCCTCAGATGCTTGATCTGGTTGATGGAAAGAGTGAAACTAAACCTGTGGGAGTCAAAGGTATGCATGAGGAATTCATCCCCTTTTCTTATTAGTAACATTAACATATATACTTCATAGTCCCTCCGTCCCAAAATAGTGTGCCCAATTTGCCAATTTCGTCGGTCCCACAAGAGTGTCCCATTCCTTTTTTGGAATCAACCCCTTTTATTTTTACTCATCTTTTTAACTTATTTACAACAAAACCAAGATAGGCCTGCAACCTTTATCCTTTCACAATAAAAAATGGGATCCTTTCTCCACTCAAAACTACCACCCGTAACTTTTACTAAAACCCATGCCCATAAAAAGTGAACACACTCTTATGGAATGGAGGGAGTATTATTAGTTGCTTCACAAAACCACATCATTAGTTTGTAAAAGTTCTCTGTTCTCTACCCAGCTCAAATCTTCCATTGCAAATTATAACAGAATCAAGCAAATGAAAGCAATAAAGTTGCTTTTTGCAATTAGGTATTGTGTAATTGAGTCTATCATGAGAGTCTACAGTATATATATGTGTTAGTAGACACCATCTGTATGTGAAATTAATTGATCAGAATTAGTTGAATAATGTTGATCCATTGTCTGAAATTATGTGCTATTTGTACAAATTACATTTATCCCGTATAACTAAATCTGTTTCTTTGACTGGACTCCTACCGGCAATTGGGATTACTAAACTTGAGTTTCTTGACAGTACAACAAGACTCATTTCTCACAAGGATTACATTGTGATTATGAAGTATTAAAGAATAACCTGCTGCTATTCTTGTTTCCCTTTCGTGATCCTTGTCTCTTTGTTAATAATTTGAGAGGAATGGATGCTCACTACCCATCTTACTTATGTTATGTTCGACGCAGAAAAGGATGAGTTAGATTCTGTCACAATGTGCATGGAGGATCAGCTGAAATTTTTAGGGATAATCGGCAGTACGGATGATAAATTAAGCTCGAAATTGTTCTCTAAAAACTTGAAGTGCATCAATCTTGATGCAAGTACACCACAGAAAAAGGTATTCCTTGTGATGAAGTTTTAAGCTTGTTTCTGTTTCCAATATTGGGATATGGATAATAAATCTGTCCCCGACTATAAAGGTGAAGGCTACTATTTTGTCCCTGGAACCTAATGAAGCATTCGACCTTTTAATGGGATTGGTGGATGTCTGGCAATCCAGGTATGATCTCTGAAAATCTGGGAACTTGAATGTGATGTTCTTTGCTAAGATAAATGAGAATATTCAATTTGTTTCCTGCACTTGCAAACTATTACCCAAAATTTGAAGACGAAAATATGTTTGTCAATCCATATTTTGTCTCCACCTTTATACAGTTATTCTTTTGCCAGATCACACAGCAGCAAGCATGTTCTCACTTGGATATGTTGTATATTGGTCTATCACAGTGGTTACATCAAATCTAAGGAACCAAAATTTCGTGATTCCTTATACAAGGTACACCGATGAATATTACTCTCAAAACATCCAAGAACTTTATCATCTCCCTCTCTCTCATGCACACAGAGAAATAATATATTAGGATTACTAAGTATTGTCCTTTATTGGCTTATGACTCACTTTATGCATATTCCATTTTCAGCTTGCCAAAGCCAAAGCACCAGCAATGAACTCTTTACTCCAGTTATCTGGTCGTTTGCAACTCGTGTCGGCTCAGGTAAATCTTTTGAGTTCATTCAAACGAATTTCCTTCTGATGCTTTCTGTGTGTTAATGACCTTTGCCTTGTCAACAGATTGACAAGGCTGTAAACAATAAGAGTCTTGTCTCACAGCGTGATGATGAGCACGAGGATGAAAGTGTTGATGAAGATGTTGATGAAGTTGTTTATGGAGTTGATGATGATTCTCAGACGGGCAGTGATAGTGATGCTTAGACATGTTTGTAATAGAAAAAAGTAAGCGCTCTACCCCAAATTTTGTCACCATTGCATTATGCAGTTTTGCTGTTCATATCAAACAGTTTTGTTTTAATCAATATCGACAACGTTTTTGCTATAACAGCATTTTTTGTTCAATTGAGAAGAATCAACTATCAAGGTCTTCAAATATACATGTATATTTGCTATGCTGGTAGACATGAATTTGTGTTGTATTTGCTAATTAGATATACCGGTTTCCATTTGTGATGGTGAGTCTCAGGTTTGAGTGTCTGCCTTTTATCTCTTACACCAATGTTGTCAAAAGCAGCGCATGGGATCCACCGGAATCGCCCCAAGATGGCTGGGGCGAGCGACATTCTGCGGGCGCGACCTAGGGCGACGGTGGAGGGGAAGAAGTTGGAGTTCCGGCGGCTGCAGAGAGGAGAGAGACGTGGAGTTGCAGAGATAGGCGTGGAGAGAGAAGAGAGAGGCGTGGGGAGAGAAGAGAGAAGAGAGAAGTGCAAGGATCAGGTCAAATTTTGGTATTATTAACTAAAGGGTCTTTTTTAATAACATACACACATTGAAGGCCCAATTTAAAATAAAAAGCCCATTTTGAAATAAAATAAAAGGTCCCGTTTTTATTAAAAACCCTTCCCACTCTCCCTGCAATTCTGTGCGCCGCTGAAGATGCCCCCTTTTGTGGGACGCGCGCCTCGTTTCCCCGTCGTATCGCGCCCCGAATTTTTATCTAATCGCCCCGGTGCGCCCCGCACCCCTAATAACATTGCTTTACATATGTGGAATGAGAATTTGCTTGTTTATTGCTTAAATGTTTGAGGATATAAAGACAAACATGGAATAATAAATCTTGTTTACTTAAACAAGCTAGGAATATTTGCTCAAATTGTAGCAGTTAAAATTCTGATTTTTTTTTTTTTTTTGGTGAGCTATTACACTATTCTGCATGCATTAGGGTTTTCCTCGCTGAACATTGATGTCATATTTCCATTTCCATGGCTCCCATCGTAGTAATCCCGACTATAGTTGTCGGGAATACTATAAGAAGAGTATCTAGGCAGTGGTGACTCGGGATATGCATATTCAGTAACATATGGAGATGGCCTGAATATGTTGTGGTTGTGTGTTGCATAAACAGGTTGAGGTGGTTGAGACGGCTGAGATTGCTCGCTTTCAGCTCTTAATCCTGGGCCACTGCTGCTGTCAGGTCTGGTATAAGTCGAGTATCTTGGTGGTGACTGGGGATATGCATATCCGGTTACATAAGGTGATGGCTTGTATGTGTTATAGCTATGTGTTGCATAAACAGGTTGAGGTGGTTGCAGTGGTTGTTGTTGTTGTTGTGGTGGTGGTTGTGGTTGTGGTTGTGGTTGTGGTGGCTCGTCTCTGAACCCCGGACTACTATAGTGATCGGGTCTAGTGTCGTATGTGTATCTGGGAGGCGGTGATGGTTGTGGTTGTGGAGGCGGTGGTTGTGGTTGTTGTGGTGGCTCGTCTCTGAACCCTGGATTACTGTAGTGATTGGGTATAGTGTCATACGAGTATCTGGGAGGTGGTGGACGGGGATTTGCATATTCGGTTACATGTGGAGATGGTCTATATGTGTTGTAGCTCTGCACATAAACAGGTGGAGGCGGCGGATGCCGGTCGTCTCTGAACCCCGTTCCCACATGGTACGCGTTCCACGGTCCACCGTATCCATGGTTGGGCGGATGATGGTAAACCACATGAACTCCTTCCACATCATTTGGTCTTGTCTGCTGATGATGAGGTTGTCTTGTTTCAGGTAGTGAATTCTCCGGCTGTGGTGGTGGTGGTTCGTCCTGTGCCTCTGCTGGTGGCGCTGCCTCCGTCCGTGGTGGTTCCCCTCGCTGATTCGTGGGCTCTGGTGGCGTCACTGGTGGTGGCGCGCCTTCCCCAGGTGAGGCCTCCTCGCCTTCTGGTGGATCGGATTCCTCTGTATGTACACAAATCACTGCACTTTTTCTCGTTTTTCGGATTGCTTTCACTAGCTTTTCCGGTTCAGCCCAGCCGGTGACGGTTAGCTTCTGCTCCGGGAAATCAACATAGATGTCGTGTATGCCTTTTAGATATAAGCACACCGCGTTAGAGATGAGTCTGTTCGAGATTCAAGAATCAAAATAAATGGCCGTTTTTTGCCAAAATATATATATATATATATTTTCGAGTAAATTGCTTACCGGCGATTCCCTGCAGGGCTTTCTTGATTTTCTGCACACAGCCATTGCAGTCCATCCTCACCTTTATCTCTGTGACTCGAGGTTTCTGCATTTTTTTGATTGAATGCTAGAATCCTACTTAATTCTTACATATACATATGAATAACATGTGTGTGTGTGTGTTTAAGACATACCTCCATTTCAGGAACCATTAATGGGGGGAGAGAGAGAGAGAGAGAGAGAGAGAGAGAGAGAGAGAGAGAGAGGGAATGGACAGTGTTGAGAGAATGAGAATCAATATATGGCATGCATTTTCTTGCATGGAATGGAATATTTTGAAAGTTTATGAATTGTGGGACATGTAAGGAATCTCTTCTTTCCACTGTGTGTTCTGTGTGTTTCTATTTTTGCTGTTTGAGTATAACGGCAACACGAAATCTATTACTTCTTTGCTGTGTTTCTTTCAATGGTTTAATAGGTTAATCAAGTAGCTCAGGCAGTACCCTTTTTCTTCGAATAAATATCGTATGAAAATATCATTTGTCCACTAATAATATTCCCATTTTATAATTTGATAATAAATTGATTTTAAATTTTCTACGTTATTTTTGTCTTTAATGTAAATTTGTTAATTGTTGGATTTTCTAACCCACCTTCCGAAATATGTTTTTTTTTTTTTACGGTAAATTTTATTGTTATTTAAAAAAATTTATCATTATATATGAGCGTTACACGTACACAAAATAAAAATTCATGAGTTGAACTTGACGTAGTGATTAAAATTATTTTGTTGTATATATTCTTCATTGGTGGCAAATCATTGTTGTATAAAAGTGGGTTTATTCTAAAATAGTTAATTCATATAGACCCTTGAAATATCGGTCGGAAAGGAATTTACTTTAATTTTATAGATGCTCTTTTTGCATAATTTAGGATATCAATAACCACTTGGAATACTCTAATTACTGAGGTTGATGATAACTTGGATTAAATAATGTTTGGATAATAATTCTTTAACTAATTGTATTTATCATGGACGGTGATGTCGCGTTTCTATTTGGAGATTCAATTTTGGGAATGGTCGTTGTTTTGTGAAACTGCTTATAGCTTCTAATTTCTGAGTAATGGAATTTTTCATTTTTCTTTTTCTCTATAAAAGAAAGTATCTCATACCTGATTTTATTAACATTTTTCATTAAATACATGTGCATAAACACTTGCATCTGGTCGACCACAAGATGTATGTGGGTAGGGTCGGTCTTGATCCGACCGAAACCCGAATCATAATTCGATATAAATTCATTACTTATGGAAAATTGGTCTCTAATATCACGAATTTTGGCCAAATTCCGAATATTCCCACGATTTAAAACTTGGTTGTAAAAATCATAAACTTTGCCGTTGTTTGAGATTTATCACAATCCTTCAAATTGTAACTGATGTAGAAAAATTAAAGTTGATGTAGAATTTAAATTTAACAAAATGACTTTGTTGTGGTACTAAAATTAAAGGGCTATTGGTCGCTAATATCACGAATTATGGCCGAATTTCGGATTTTCCCACGAACTTAAAACTGGTGGTAAAAACCATGAACTTTGCCGTTGTTTGGAATTTCACACATTTGAAGGTTCCTTCGAAATTGATTCTAACGTGGCTTGTCGGATTATCTACGTGTCCTAATTGCTCCTTACGTTGACAGTATGTGGCATGACATGGATAAAAACAAAATTAATAGACAATAATAAAATCAAAAGGGAAATACAAAAAAGAAAAAAATCTCTCTCTCTCTCTCTCTCTCTCTCTCTCTCTATATATATATATCTCTCTTCGTCTCCTTTAATTTACTGTATCGAATGTTGACCGCCACATCGGCGTATCTCCTAGTGGTTGCGGTCAAAACCTCGCCTGCAACATTAGTTGTGACGTTGTTGCACTTGAGGCAGATGCAGTGGCGGATGGTCGGATTCGAGGCAGATTCAAACATACTGGAATGTGGTTTCTGCTAGCTTTGTCGTTGTATCTTGCGGCCGGGGGTGGCTAGTAGCTGGCGGCCAACGATGGAGAGGGAATTAAGGAGATGAGAGAATGAGGATATAATTTTTTTAAAAATCAACATAAAAAATTATTAATTTTGAATTGATGAGAGGTCGTTTTGGTCCAGTAGGCATTCGACTTGCCAAAACGACGTTGTTTTGGTTCAGTAGACATTCTGACAAGCTATATAGAAATCGATTTCACTAGAACCGTCAATTGTGGGAAATCTCAAACACGACCAAAGTTCGTGATTTTTACGACCAAGTTTTAAGTTTGTGGGAAAATCTGGAATTTGGCCATAATTTGTGATATTAGCGACCAATAGCCAAAAATAAAATAAAAACGACATTGTTTGTTACATCTAAATGCCACTTCCGCTTTAATTTTGCCACGTTAGTTACTATTTTGAGGATTGTGAGAAATCTCAAACAACGACAAAGTTCATGATTTTTGCGACCAAGTTCTAAGTTCATGGGAAGATCTGAAATTCGGCCAAAGTTCGTGATATTAGCGATCAATTTCTCTTACTTATTTTATAAAAATATCACTTGTTATAAATAAAAGTAACACTTACAATGAATAAAATGACTGTTTTGTAAGCAATTATTATTATGAATAAAATCACTATTCTTATGAATAAAAATAATTGTGTTAAAAGTGGTGGATATAACATGTGAGGCTGTGCATGCACCACTTCACCTCTTGGAAGGGATTCACACAACATACAGTTATTACAAAATAGAGAAATATTAAGTCATTAACGTTAACAAATATGTTGTTTGTTTGTATTTAATTTACTATATTAGGGCATAAAGAAGGGTGGAGATTAAAGATTCTCTTATGATTAAGAAAAAAAAAATTGATTTTGCTAATCTTGCTGGGGCTAAAACATGTTCCATTTATTTCTTTGTGAAAAATAAATATTATTGAGAATATTCGTATTACTTTTGCATTTACACTTAAGTTAAAGATGTATTATATGGGTATAATACAACACACAGTGGTACAATAATACATTACGTGATTCTTTATAAAAACAATAAAAAGGATAGACACTACATAAATATTTATCTTGTAATAGAAGATTCAAATCAAGAAATTCTTGCCTTAAAACTAATCTTATGTTGGGTTACTTGTAAAGTTGTAATGCCTGGACAGAAATGGATAGATTATACATGAACACGTGTTGTCACCTTTGACAACAAGAAAGGTGGTTTAAGCATCTAATACAAGCAAATGGATTTATCCAAATTTGGTAAACTTTTTGTTCCTTAAGTATCCTTTATGTAATTGGGAATCCTATTATATTTAATCGAGGTAGATGTTCAAATAGATTATTTTTTTTCATGGAAAACTCAATTTGAATTATTACTAAATTTTACTCTCTTCGGCCACGAAAAATAGTCTCATTTGTGGACGTAATGAGTTTTAATGCACAATTGGTAAAGTAAGAAAGAGAGAGAGAAAAGTGGTTGGAGAGATAAAAAATGGGGGATCTTAGTGGTATAAGTTGTAAATAGATTTATATTTAGGGGTTTTGTGTTTTGATAAATTTTTCAAAAATAAAATGAGATTATTTGTGCTGGACGGGCCAAAATGGAAAAATAGAACTATTTTTTGTGGACGGAGTGAGTATATAAATTTTACTCTCTCCGTCCACGAAAAATAGTCTCATTTGTGGACGGAATGGGTTTTAATGCACAATTGGTAAAGTAAGAAAGAGAGGGAGAAAAGTGATTGAAGAGAGAAAAAATAGTTGGAGAGATAAAAAGTGGTTGGAGAGATAAAAAAATGGTGGATTCTAGTGATATAAGTTGTAAGTAGATTTATATTTAGGGGTATTGTGTTTTCATAAATTTTCCAAAAATAGAATGAGACTGTTTTTTGTGGACGGACCAAAATGGAAAAATAAGACTATTTTTCATGGATGGAGGGAGTATATAATTTGCAATTGTTATCGAAAGATGCATTATCTAAAATAAATTATCCTGACGGTGCAGTATTGAATATTATAAAAATATATTATTGTATACATAAAAATGCAGTATTGTATACATATTTTTTTTTTAAATAATTAAAATATATTTATTTCTTTTATGCAAAGGATTGAATGTCTAAGTACCATGAAATTGTTTTTTTTTAAATGTAACTTCAAGTAACAAGTACTTGAGAGATTTCTTAAAAGTAGATGGTAGCTAATACTATAACTTATTAAGTTTTGCAAAAATGATCCTAAATGCATTGAATTTTCAATTATGATGTACTCATGCTTACCTGTGTCAAGATGGCCCATGCTATATGACAAGAGAGAGAGCTACACTTAAAAAGGCCCAATTGTCAAGCTATTTTATCCCAAAATAATTGATTTAATACTAAATTAAATCCATCAAATAATATATTTTTTATAATATTAAAAAAATATCCACAGGCGCCATCGTATACATAAGCATAAGGTGTTTTGATCTATAAAAAGCACTAATGGAACCATAATCCATGTTTTCAATCATGCAATATATATATATATATATGAACTTTTGGAAAAATCATGAAATTTGATCAAATTCTGGACAGTTCCGCAAGTTTAAAAATTACCTGCTAATATCATGACTTTGACTTTTTTTGCAATTGTCCTACAACGCTTGATTTGAGGGAAATCACTGCTGATGTGGCTGACAGAAAATTTTAAGTGGAGAAAATGTCTACCACTAAAACGACGTCATATGTTGAGATACAAAACGACGTAGTTTTGTTAAGGGAAAACTGTCGGAAAATCATGAAATTCGGTCTGATTCTATTCAGTCCCGCATGTTTTAAAATCACCCGCTGGTATAATGACTTTGACATCTTTTGCAATTTTTCCATGGCGAAAATTGCGAAAAATGGTGGCGTGTCTTAAATTATTGACGTGGCGCATAAGTGTCTAAAAATTAACAACATGGCTGACTACGTGGCGCATATGTACACTGAACACCGTTGTTTCAATAGGTGAAAGTAAAATAATAATAATAATAATAATAATAATAATAATAATAGTAATAATAATAATAATAATAATAATAATAATAATAATAATCAAAATAACATCATTTCGTTTGTCAAGTCATCAGCGCGACCACTGCCGTGGAGAGTACGATCACGCAGCTGCCACTGAAGCTCCGCCCCGCCGTAGGCCTTGATGGCTGCAATGACCACCAGGTAGAGAGTCATTATATTACCCACAACCGCATCGGAAATTGCCATGGCCGCCGAATCTTCTGGAGCATGAGAGCTTGCTGCTGCCCGCATTTGAGAGAGAGAGAGAGAGAGAGAATTGGGAATGACCAGAATATAGAAGAACTGGGGGTGGAGTAAGGGTGGGGGAATTGGCAATTTAATACTTGGGTTGGGGCGATTGAAGTATGAAAAGGGTGTGGGGATAGGGGAGGTAGGGGCCTTGGATTTGGGAGTGACCTAGAACTAGAATAATCGTAGGGGCCTCCGTACACTCCGATTAGACGAGAAAGTGAGAGAAGAGCTTGAGGAAGAGAGAAACGACGACGTTAGGGGCTTTAGAAAATTTTGTTTTTATTTTGCCACGTAGATAAATCGACGAGCCACGTCAGTTTCAATTTAGCTGGAAAGAATCTTGCCGAATTGGGAAATTCGCACAATCCAAAAAATTGATGATTTTACATACCACTTTTAAAATTTACGGCAAAAACTACTTCACACAAAATTAGTGGTATTTTCGTCAAATATACCTCATTAATACGTATTTTAGAGTAACTTTGTTGTTTCTACTTTGGTCTGTACTGAGTGTTACAGTAATATAATTTGAAAGAGTTAAAATATAAAAATAATAATAATAAAAAGTGTTGAAATAAATATAATACGGCTAAGTACTAAATTTATATAATAAAAAAAAAGTGCCGTTGGCAGCCCCTAAATCCACCCAGAGTTACAATATTGAATATGACACTTTTCTGTTTTTATTTCTGCACGTACATTTATGCGTATCCAGGGGCGGATCCAGAGATTGTTAATGGGGTGGGCTAAAAAGTAAATTTTTCGACGCATTAAAATTCAACATA
>JAYDZE010010448.1:0-10422 GCA_034509125.1 Monilaria moniliformis
TTATATAATATATATTTAATTATATATATTAATATTTTTTGTGTGATATATAGTTAATTATATTTTATCATTTACTATATATATATATATATATATATATTTATATTTATATTTATATTTGCTATAGTATTCCGGTTCAACCAATGGTTTGACCGATCCGACCAGTTGAACCATGAACCGATAGATTCACCGGTTCGCTCAGCGGTCCGATTTTTAAAACATTGCTCAAAAGAGTAGTTGGCCTGATCTGATCTTTGCAATTTAAATATTCAAAATTAAAGCATAAAGCAAACATGTACGCATACACGCACTAGGTTTCTGAAGTACAATCGATTAAATTCCTATTTAGTGGCCCCAAGAATAATGAAAATATAATCGTTCGTAAATGCTTGTACTTCAAAAAATTATCATTCGTAGAAAATAAAGATTAGTTGCATACAACCCGGAAAGTATTTTCAATTAAATAAGCAAAGGCGTAATAAATTCTTAAATATCTATACTTATACTTTTCATATCAGTATATCTCTTTATAATATTCTTAGTTTAATATGAATTTATACTTTTATATTTGATATCATAAATGTTGTGTCATCCCATTTTTTAGGGCAGTCAATAACGGCAAATTCTTGATCCTGTATTTTTTTTCTAAGAGAAATGCCAGTGTTGGAATAGCAGCCTTTGAATTAAAAGATTTCAACAAGAAATTAAAGAACGACAAAAGAACAAGATTTCAAATTTAGCAAAAAATTATTTAGCAGTCTAAATAATTCGAGTTAACTACTTGACAGTACAAGTATTTTAAGTTTGTTATTGATAAGGAATAATCCCAATGTTCCCTTGTTCGGAGCGAACAAAGGACAAGTCCAAAAGCCGGATCCACAAAACACCTGGACTTTGAGCTAACCTGGCGAAACCGAAGCTGAGACCTATGAGAACTATCCCACTAACAAAATAGACCTGGCGTTATCAGATCATCGATACAGACATGATGACCAGAACTGTAATGTTAATTTTTTTTTATCATATCAGGCCTTTAGATTTTTTATTTGAAAAACGAGAAGACAAAATAAATTAAGGTAAGAAGTTGCATGAAAATTCAAATCACCATTGCCTTCACTATAACAAGAAGCAAATGTTATATATATATGTAAGGCACAATTGAAAAACGGATGCGCCACATTGATACGGTGATTTTGAATACTTAAAATCACATAGCTCGTGTTGATACAACAGCTTAAGGGGCATTTTGGTAAATTTTAATTACCGCTAGTTGTTCATCTCTCTCTCAAGCAAATTATTCACTTTCTCTCATAAAATATCTTGAAACTTTATATAAGTATAACTCTGTCGATTTAAATTATTGTATCACTCACTATATATCAAATTAAAGATAAATTTTATTAGGATTCAAACGAAATCATAATTGCATATTTGCCTGAAAAAAATGGAATATCTAAGTATCTTGGTGTACTTTCAGTACACATTTATTATGCTGGAGCATGATCCAAGAATGATTCTTTGTTGTGCGGAGTATGGTTCATTGTTCTGCTGAAATGTAGTTCATTGTTGCACTTAAGTATGTTTCAAATTTTAGATCAGCATACTATCAACACAAATTTATAGCCGTTGTATGATTCATTATTGTGTTGAAGTATAATTATTGTTGCGCGAAAATATAGTTCATTGTTGTGCTGAAATATAATTCATTGTTGCGCTGAAATATTGTTAGCGTGTTACGTGGAGTAATTACTACAGTAAATTTGCGCACTATCATTATTCTGCCGCATATTTCTCATAATCCAACAAAAATCTAGTCTTGAGAATTCAAAATTATTGTAACTATAAATACAACTAACATGTTAATTCAAAATCATCGTAACTAGAACAATTGCATCATCATTGTAACTGATACAAAGTATCAACATAATGCTCAGTATATATCATTATATTACAAAAATAAACAGTCATTATCGATTACAATGCATCAAAACATACTCGTATATAATGATTACACAAAATCATTATACATTATGTTCACATGCATTATATTACAAGTACAAAATCATTATATCTAACAAGCGTGTTGGAGAAGAATACGTAATCTGGAATATATTGATTCATCAATCTCGGCCCCATGAATCACATACATTACTATAACGCAACAACATATCATAAATAATCTCAACCTTAAATTCATGTTTCATACCGTAATCGAAAATCCTGTGATTACATATATACATTTTCGTTTATAAAATCCTAACAATTCCACGTGGCGTCACATGGCGTTATGAATATCCGTTAGATCCATAAAATTGGCGGTTAGGATCTTGTCTTAGTTTTGCATTAAGAATTAGTTCAGATTTGATTATAACTATATATATATATATATATATAGGGGTACACTAGGGTCAAACCATGCCCTTAGTGCATAACTAAGACCAATTATTAACCATTAGATTTCGAAATCAAACGTTGTGATCTACTTATCACGCGTCTCATTGTAGTTATATAAGAACATCATTATAAGGGCAAATTAGTCAAATATCATTATACCGCACACATTAATTTCAGCAATTTCCGTGTTATGAAGAAATTAAATAGAGTAAATATCTCCACTATGTCATCATTGCGGATATTTATAATCTTATCAAAATATTTCATCATTGTATGATGTAATTCACGTCATCATAATGTTCGTCAATTCTCATTATCATAGAACAGAAACACAATATCTCTATAATACAACTATAATTGTAAAGATTTGATGAATAAATCTGATTCCATAAATCACGGCTAATACGATAACCACAAATCTCATATTAAATTATCCACTTACCATAAAAAAATGGAAATCATAACTCCACTAAATCTATCAACAATATTTTTTTCTAAAATATCTCAAAATCTTAACTTATTGTGTATGATGATTATAGTGACAACGTAAAATGATATTATGAGTTTGTTATGATTCGTCGTAAGCTATGTAATGATATGTAATGTGTAAAATTGTTGTTGTATATGCAAATATCATTAGTCCTATCTTTACCTTCATCATATTATAATTATTATATCATCATATAATGTAATGCACGCCATCATAATGCTTCCGAAAATAAAAAATTTATCACATAATACATATACCTTAATTACCGGTTGTTACCAAAGATATTGTATTAATTAAAATACCTAAAAATAATGAAGTTACCATATCTATTGAAATGAAATACAAATCATGTCCCTATATAATAGGGATTACATCATTACTGCGGTTTTCACCATTTACTATACCACCATTTATTCAATATATTAATTATAAAATATATAAACGTGTCATATTATTAGCCGCTAGATGGATAATTGTGTGGTTATTATACAATCTTCATTATGCAATAAAAAAATATTCAGATTTGAACACACACACACACACACACACACACATATATATATATATATATATATATATATATATATATATATTGCCTTGAGTAATATTTTGACAAATGATATACATAAGCATAAAGATATCAGTTCAGAGCGAAACCGCTGGATTGACCCAACTAGCCCGCTGAACTTAGATGGTTAGAGTTAAAAATTTATAGTCCGATAAAATTCCAATCCAATTAGCCCACACCCGATTAGCCCGTAACTCGAGTAGGGCTGACTCGGAACCCGATTGGTTGCCTGATTGGTTGCCTGATTGGACACTTCAATGATAATTTTGATAAAATTTATAAGTATGCAAAAAGAAAATAAAATTAACCCTCCAATTTATATTATATTATATTATATATATATATATATTCATTATATTTTTACTAATATAAATAAAAAAAGATAAACGAATTGGAAAATTCAAATTCACTATAAGAAACTAACAACTGTAAAACATCCTTTAAAATTCACCGAAATGTATTTGTATTTCATTTTAATTTTATAATTATTAAATTAGGTTTTTTTGTTTCTATTTTTTTTATAATGTAAGACTCTTTGATTATATGAGGCAAAACTATTTTTGAACAATTTATCGATAATTTTATGTTATGTAATCTTGAATTGTTTTTGCAATGTTATAGACTTTGAATTTTATGCTTGTCATATGATTTATATCTCTAATTTTTGTATATGTTTATGTATATTATAAATATAAGATCCTTAAGAATAAAAAATACATAGATTAATTTTGATCGTTTGCCTTTAGTCCGCATGTCTAGCCCGGAACTCGTGTTAGGGTTTGTATACTGGAAAGCATACTTTGGGCTGCTTTGTATTAAAAACCTTATTTCCCACATATTGAGGATAAATTCAATAATGTCACATGGTTTGTCTTTTGTGGTTATGGATGTTTATTCTTAAGCATAAAATCATAAATTGAGCGAGCAAGTCCTCTTAGACTCAATGGTGAATCCATGACCACAGAAGATCTTTCAATGGGTTCCTTATTGAAGAAAATCAAATTCTCTAACTAGATAGACATGAGCGATCTATCGTGAAACGTTGGAGTGTCGATCCGAAGTTCGCGCATATATTGGCCAACTGATGGCACTGAGTGTGGTGTAGCACTAAAATACAGTGAGATACGTACTTCTACATTGTGTAAATGAAGTATAAGTTCTCAGTGATTATATTCTTAATCTATATAAGTAACATTGAGTATACAATGTTGATTATGTACTGCTTTGACTTATCAATAGGTGTATTTTTTTGTAATCCTAAGTAATTCATAATATCTTGGGCAGTGGTAATTAATATCTAGCAGTGCTAGTATTTTTATTATATAGAATCGTGTCTCGGGAAATCCGAGTTGATAATTTCTCTAAGAGGAGTTCAAAAAAGAATTTATTATATAAATCTACGCAGTTGGAATTTATTCCGGTATAATAGATAAAGTTTTTAAATAGATCACTCTTGAAAAAAGAAATTAATTAATTAGAGCTAGCGGCAGATTTTAATTAATTAATAAATATTGGAAATCTTAGGCACATGAACTAATAAGTTAAAAATGAGCCATATTCGTAATGTGGATTTCGATGGGTAGTGCAACACTAATTCTGTAGTGGAGTCAATTAATATTAATGAAGTTAATTAAGTTGGGCTCAACTAAAATAATTAAGCATTGAGAGGCATAGTCCTAATCCCCATTGTAATCCCTGACCTAGCCCATAGGGGTGGAGATGAAGAAAATCACAAGTCAAGAAGACAAGAAAAATTGTTCCCTCCTATGTTGTGCACTTTAGTGATTTTCTAGTCTCCACCCAATTTATAAAGTTTGATAGCATATTGCTCACAGAATATTCAAGTTATAGAAGAGACATAGACCAGAAGTTCTCAAGATAGAATTACTGCTGTGGAGTGACATGAATAGCAAGCCATCTATTACATTAATCAACAAGAATATTCTGCCAAACAAGGTAATTATCTTAACTCTAGGAGCATGCCTAGTGATATGTTCTTACCTACCAACTATCTATCTAAATGTGTTCTACTAGATTAATTATATTGTGTTAATTGAATTTTAGTATCACCATATGAGGTTTTTGGCAGTAGAGTGAATCCTTCAGTGGAAATCCCTACAACTCGAACATTTAGAGTTAGGACTGGAAATTTCTAATCTGATAAAATTTCAATCAGATTAGCCTGTGCCTGATTAACCCACAATCCAAATAGGACTGACCCAAAATCGGATAGGCTGGCCCGATTTACTTCCCTAGACAGACACCATTAAAGGTCAAACATAGGTTCCCAAAAGACATGTCATTAAAGTGTTAATTAGGTTAAGAAATAAATTTCGAAGTGTTAAACAAGAAAAAGAAAATGAGCTGCCGGGTATCCTAAACAAAAATAGGGTGCTAAAAGAGAGGGCAAGTGAGAGAACTTTAAATTGATTTCATAGTGTAAATTAATCACCAATTAGGAATCATGAAGGAAAGAGAGAGAGTAAGGGAGAGAGGGCGAGTGAGGGAGAGAGGGCGAGTGAGGGAACAAAAAATTGTGAAGACCACCGGCAGATTCACGGCCAGGAAGAATCTGATGAGAGCTTCTAACCGAGAGAAAGGATTCGATCACAACTTCACCGTTTTGTGGATAACCTCGCTATGAGAATTGGCTGCAAGACCTTTTCAAACATGAACATGGGAGAGGGTTGCAGGAAGTCTACTTCTCCTACAAGCTGAGAAAGGATACAATCAAACCTTTTGGATTTGTGAGATACACTAGCAGAGAAGAAGCTAAGGCGGCGATGAAAAAGATGGATGGCTTAAGCGTCAGATGAAGTATTATGATGGTTTCAATCGCTAGATTCGAAAAATCAGACACTAGAAGAGTGGGAAAACAACCTTCAAACTTAGCACAGAGAGAGGAATGGCAGGTGGACAGGACGCCAGAAAGCTACAAGATTCCATAACATATGGAATGGGCTATAGATGGACGAAGCTTTGCTGCTGTTGCAGCATGTCGAGGCCTCCAAAACCTAAGTACTGCAAGTGGAGGCAATGAATCCTATAGAAGAATAACATGTGAAATAGATGAGGAAAAGCTGAATTGGCTCAGGAGGTCTATTATTGGTTTCACAAAAGGGCCACTCCTGGATGTTGAACAGATAACTCGCCCCTTGGTCAAGAAACAAATCCAATATGAGAAAGTGTCTATATGGGGGGGGGGAGAGTAAGTTCATACTCACGCTGATCTCAGAGGACACCAAAAACATGTGCATAAAGATATGGACGGAGCTTTGGGGAGGTGTCATCAGTACGGCATGGGAATGGAGCGAAGACGATACGGCAGAAACAATGGAAGGATACTGGTTTTCTTGTTCGGGGATTCCATTACAGTGTTGGTCCAGGGACACTATGGAGAGAAGTGGAAAGGCCCTAGGATGCGTTATTGAAATCGACTTGGGGGATTTTTACCAAGAAGCATGGTTCCTCATACAAAGAACCAAAGGAGGAGAGGAAGTTTGCGAACGAATGTCAATGATCTTAGTCACCAAAGGAAAGGAATTCCCGATCACCCTAAAGAGGAGGAATCGGTGGATAGGGGAGCAGCCACCTCGATTCAGAGGACCTTCCATGGAAATCATCCAGGAGATACCCATTAACAAAACATTGCAGACGGAAGCCCCTATAGTACGGTGAGAGCAGCGACACCGCAACGAGAAGTTGAAGGGTCTGCGAACACATGAACAGACGCCTCCTCACAACCCTAGGACGATGTATGCAGTTGAGAACCCAAATGCTCCAGGAGGACACCACGTGGATCGAGCAAATGTGGGAGATGCTGTCAACGAGGCCAACGATAGCTCCATCAAAAGCAATAAAGCTTACGGCATGGAGTGGGCCATTGAGAATGATATATTCCAACTAGACCCTATCATTAAAAACACAGCCCACCAACAGATTGTTTTCAATGGAAATGGGTCATCTCCTAATGGGTTGAAGAAAGAAGACAAGATGAAGATAAAAGACAACAAGACCAAGCTAATGAGGAAAGGCAACAAGAACAGCCTATATGCAAAAGCCCAAATAGATTCAAGTCCCCGAAGACTCCCTTAAACACATGCACGGAAAATCCGCAAGGCAATAGAGAAGATGACGGAAAGGATGAACGAACTAACCCCATCCATCAAAGATTGAGAACACTGCCAACGCAACAGAGGGTGGAGACTGTTTCAGGCGAAATGAAGATTAAGAGATTAACAAAAGAGACGATAGAGAAGGGAAATGAGAGCCCAACGGGGGTGGAGCAGCAAGGAAACAAAACAAAGGACCAAGGTACGAATCATTATGAGCTTAATTTCAAAATTTCTAAAGAAATGGGGTTTTTCTGTAGATATCGGGAGTCCAGTAGTGGGGAGGTTTTGTTGAAACTGGGGGAGAATACAATTTGAATTGGATCAACAATAAGGGGAATAATCAATCTTTGAGAGAGGGGGTGCTGATTATTGAGAGTGAAGGGATGGAGATAGAAAAATTGATCAGTCCTAACAACAACTCAATCCAGTTAGAATGTGGGGATACTGATGAAGTCGACGAGGAGCCCACCGTCCCCCCAGGTTTTGAACCTCAGAAAGACCATAAATCGACAGTGGTGGAAGGAACGGACCAGATCTATGGAGACCAAAGCAATGACAATCGCGCTGAAAATTCGCTAAGGCCGCTCAACAGTAATAACGACCAAGCGATCAAAAAAACCACACGAATCACAAGGAGTGTGGCGAGAAATTTAGGAGCAAAAGAAAAAGAGGCATTGGAAGTGTGGAACCTTGGAAAATAGTTGGGCCTTTATGCAGAAGATGAGAAAGAGGTCTTGAAGGCACTCGCAAAAGAGGAGGAAAATAACAAGGAATCAAGACCAAATAAAAGAGGAAGACCAAGAAGATCTAAGGGACAAAATATGTAATTCGGATACGGGACCTGGGATTGAGACTAAGAATTTATGAGTATTGTCAACTGGAATTGTCGAGGGATTGGAAATAAGAACAACGACACAGCAATCAAGAGCCTTGTTGCTAGACAAAAATGTATCTTTTTGGGGCTGGTTGAAACTAAGCGTAAGATGCTCCAAGAGTTCAAAGTCAAGTATTGGTGGGGACACTCAGACTTTGCTTTGAACATTCAGCGGTGATTGACGGAGGGGGTGGAGTAATCACAAGTTGGGATAAAAGTAAGTTTGAGAAGATAAGTTTCTTGAAAGGCGACAAGATGGATCTTAATTAGATGGATCTTGAAGGACTGGGAATTCGACTGTGAGATCCTGATCGTCTACGGTCATAACTCACGGGAAGGCCACATACAACTTTGGGAAGAGTTGATCCTAATGCGATGCGGATCTCAGATACCCCTGCTAGCTTTGGGGGATTTCAACGAGGTCAGAAGTGTGGGCGAAAGAAGCGGCGGGTCAAATTGTTTGGGAAGTATCTCTGAATTTAAGGAGTGGAGTAGTAGGAAGATGATCGAGGATATACCGCTTTTGGGGAGAAGATTCACTTGGGCTAGAGGTAAATCAGGAAGCAAGCTGGATAGAATTTCAGACATCAAGACAGGTCCATTAAGTTCCCTGAGGCGATGCTCATAGCCTTACCAAATTCCTTGTAAGACCACGCTCTAATTTCGCTATCACTTGTTAAGCAAGGTACAGAATTCAGGCCATTTCGGAGCCTAGACGTCTAGTTCACACACCCTAAATTCATCAAAATGGTTAGAGATGAATGGAGAACCCTTAGGAACATTACGGTGAATGTGAAGCTAAAAGCCTTGATTAAACCTATTAGGAGGTGGAACAAATGCATCTTTGGGAACATCGAGGCGAATAACAAGAAGTTTGAGGAGGAACAACTGAAGACACAGAGAAAAATCGATGAAAACGGAGGCGATGAGTGTGACTTTACCAGACTTAGTGTCGTGCAGGCTATCCTTACAAAATGGGTGGAGAAAAATACAAGTTTCTGGCAGCAATTATCAAGAGACAAATGGATTAAGGAATGAGACAAGAACACAAAGTATTACCACACAGTAGCTCTGGGGAAAAGAAGATTTAAGAGGATCGATCACATTAGGAGTGGGAAGAGAATGATCAAAAAACCGCGAGTGATCAAGATGGTGATCTTGAGATACTATAAGAACTTGTACAAGCAACGTCCTTTGCCAAACATATATGTTGACAACAACATGTTTCCCAAAGTCCCAAGAGATGAAATGGAGGCCCTTGAGAGGAGACCTTCATTATCGAAAATCAACTCAGCAGTGCAGGAGTGTGACTCGTCCAAAGCACCGGGGTATGATGAATTCAACTCAAGTTCATCAAGGAGATGTGGCAAGATATTGGCCATGAAGTTTGCGATCTCGTCCTAGAGTTCTTTGATCATGGGAAACTCCCCGAGGAGATTAATTGTACTTGGGTGACCTTAATTCCCAAGATAGATGTGAATGACTTCAGACCAATTAGCATGATTGGGTGTATTTATAAAATTATCGCTAAGATTCTGGCTAAGAGATTGTCGAAGGTACTCCCAAATTTAATTGAGGAAACACAAGCTGCATTTATCAGGGGTAGACACATCCGTGATGGAGCACTGATTGCCAACGAAGTGATTTGGTGGATGAGGAAGACAAAACAGAAAGGAGTCATTCTCAAACTGGATTTCCAGAAAGCTTACAACACGGTCCGATGGAACTTCTTGGAGAACACAATGTTGGGAATGGGCTTTGGAACCAAGTGGATGGGGTGGGTTATGGAGTGTGTCAGAACGGCCTCAATGGCCATCTTGTTTAATGGATCCCTCACATCGCCCTTCTACCTTCAAAGAGGTTTAAGACAAGGAGACCCCTTTGTTAGGGTATATACTGAAAACCAAGCTTCGAGCTGCTTTGTATTTTGTAAAACCTTATTTCCCATCAATGAGAAGAATATTATTTTGTCACATGTATT